>PVKU01010210.1:0-54196 GCA_004027475.1 Anoura caudifer
TTTTTTTTTTTTTTTTTTTTTTTTTTTTTTTTTTTTTTTTTTTTTTTTTTTTTTTTTTTTTTTTTTTTTTTTTTTTTTTTTTTTTTTTTTTTTTTTTTTTTTTTTTTTTTTTTTTTTTTTTTTTTTTTTTTGTCCTTAAGGTTTGTAGATTTTCTTAAATCTGTGGTTTGGTGTCTTTTCTCCATTTGGAAATTTCTCAGTTATTTTCTTTAACTAGTGCTTCTGACCTGTTTTTTCTGTTCCTTCTAGGACTTTAGTTATATGTCACTGTTTCACGTGTCACTTGGATCCTTCCCATCTTTATCTCCTGTCATTTTTGACTGTGTGCTTTGGTCATACTTTCTATTGCTCTATTTTCTAGTCTAGTAATCTTCAGTTCTTTGATTTGCTGTTTAATCCTTCCATTTGGTTCTTAATTTAAGCTACTGTGTTTTCTAGTTCTAGATTTTCATTTGACTCTTTTTATAGACTCTATTTCTTCATGGAAAGTCTCCACTTGCCTTCTAATTCACTGAATGTATATATTAACCAGCTATTTATTATTTTTCCAAATGTTCATTTTAAAAAATAGATAAATTGAAAGAATAGTATAGTGAACAAAATATACCCTTCTCCTCAATTTGATAGTGCCCCATTTCCTTTTTTTCTGTTTCTTTCTGTCCCTGTTTGTTCTCTGAGTGTGTATTTTTTAACCTTTTAGAATTAAATTTCAGACCTTGTAATGCTGTACCCCAAACATTTTGACATATATCTTGTAAGAACAAGGACATTTTTTTATACTAAACTGAAACCATTGTCCCTCTCAAGAAATTCAACATGCTATGGTGGTAACAGCTAACATGCAGTCCATGTTCCAGTCTCCTAATTGTCTCGGTTACAGATTTTTAGTTTTACAGATTGTTTACTTTCTCTGATCTAGGATCCAGTAAAGGATAATGCATTGCTTATAGTTATTAATGTCCCTTTAGTTCCTGGGGTATTTCTTTTCTATTATGATAACCACATTAAAAAACACTAATAGGCCCAATTTGGTTTTGTTTTTAATATGCCCCACTATTTGGATTTGTCTGGTTGTTTTCTTATGATTGATTGCACTCAGGTGAAACATTTTTTGGTAGAATACTATTTGGGTGATAATTTGTTATTTTTAGTGAGTCACATCAGGAGTCACATAAAATGTGTTTGTCTTATTATTGATGATGTTACATTTTATCACTTCTGTTAGGTTATCACAGTTATTTTAGTCCTCATCTAATAATTCCCTTATTTAGATAGGTTATTTTCTATTGTCTGCTCACCCCAGTTCTTTTGTTATCATTTAGTCTTGCTTTTGTTTGTTACTGGGTATACTATTTATGAAAGGTTAAAGAGATTATAAATGATTTTTTTTCTACTGGGATGGTTTCCTTTGCTTCAGGGAGGTCTTTATGATAAGACCAGATTCCTTTAATCTAAGTAGGGATTGAATAGATTCTAAACTGTTTCTCTTTCTCTCTCTTTTTTAAAGATTTTATTTATTTATGTTTGTAGAGAGAGGGGAAAGGAAGGATAAAGAGAGCGAGAGAAACATTAGTGTGGTTGCCTCTTGTGTGCTCCCCACCGAGGGCACATGCTTGCAACCCAGGCATGTGCCCTGACTGGGAATCAAACTGGCAGCCCTTTGGTTTACAGCCCATGCTCAGTATACTGAGCTTCACAAGCCAGGATCTCTTTCTTTCTTTGGCGTTAAATGTACATAACATAAAATTTACCATTTTAAAGTGTACAGCTCAGTGGCATTAAGTACATTCATATTGCTGTACCACTATCACCATAGTTCATCTCCAGAACTTTTTCATCTTTTCCAGCTGATACTCTACTCGTTAAACAGTAACTCTTCCCATCATCTCCTCCACTCAGCCCTCACAACCGAAATTCTAACTTTGTCTCTATGCATTTGATTTATTTCACTTAGCATCATGTTCTCAGAGTTTATCAGTGTTGTAGCATGTAATGGTACTCCTTACTTTTTAAGGCTGAATAACTATCCATTTTGTGTATATACCACATTTTATTTATCTATTCATATGTCATTGAACTTTTGAGTTCTTCAACTTTTGTGAATAATGCTGCAATGAACATGGGCATGTAACTGTCTTTTCAAGATCCTGTTTTCGTTTATTTTGGATATAGACCCAGCTGGAGTTGCTGGATCATTTGGTAATTCTATTTTTAACTTTTTGAGGAACCTCTGTACTGTTTCTTATAGTGGCTGTACTTTTTTACATTGCTAGTAGTGCAGAATGGTTCTGATATCTCCTCATCCTCACCAGTAGGTACTTATTTTCTGTTTTGGTTTTTTTTTTCATGGTGGCCATCATAACATGTGTGAAGTGTGATATCTAATTGTGGTTTGAGTTACATTTCTCTGATGACTAGTGATGTTGAGCATATTTTGTTGGCCATTTTTATAACACCTTTAGAGAAATGCCCTTTCAAGTCCTTTGCCCATTTTATAATTGGGTGATTTGGTTTTTTCGGTGCTGAGTGTAGGAGTTCTTTATATATTCCTCATATTAACTCCTCCAGATTGATGGTTCTCCCATTCTTTAGGTTGCTTTTTCACTGTGTTGATTTGCTGCATGGAAGTTTTAAAGTTTGATGTAGTCCCATTAATCTATTATTATTGTTGTTTCCTGTGCTTTTTGTGTCATATTTATGAAATCATTATCAATCTAATGTCATGAAGTTTCTTTCCCTCCTCATTTTTTCTTTTGAGAGTCATAGTTTCAGGTCTTATTATACTTAGGTTATTAATCCATTTTGAGTTAATTTTTGTATATGGGCCTGACTTCTTTTTCATATAGCTATGCAATTTTCCCAACACTATTTGTTAAAAAGACTCTCCCTTTTGTGTAGCTTTGGCACCCTTGTTGAAGATCATTTGACTGTGTTTGTGAGAGGTAGTTCCATTGCTCTACATATCTATCTGTATGCAGTACCATATGTTTTCATTACTTTGGTTTTGTAATACATTTTGAAATCGAGAATGTGAGACCTTCAAATTTGTTCTTTTTCAAGATTGTTTTGGCTGTGTAGGGTTCCTTGAGATTCCATATGGATTTTCTATTTCTGCAAAAAAAAAAAAAAGTCATTAGGATTTTGATAGAGATTGCATTGGTTCTGTAGATTACTTTGAGTAATATTGACAATGGTATGTCGTCCAGTCCTCAAACACAGGCTGTCTCCATTTGTTGGTGTCTTTGACTTCTCTCAGTAATGTTTTGTAGTTTTCAGTATAGTTCAAGTCTTTTGCCTCCTTGCTTTATTCATGAGTATTTTCTTCCTTTTGATACTATTATAAATGCAATTGTTTTTTAATTTGCTTTTCAGATCATTCACTGTTAGTGTATAAAAACATCTGATTTTTGGGTGTTGACTTTGTATTTTGCAACTGTGCTGAATTCATCATTTATTAGTTCTGTCAGGTTTTGGGGATATCTTTATGGCTTTCTACATATAAGATAATGTTACATGTGAGCAGACAACATTTACCTCTTCCTGTCCAGTTTGGATGCTTTATTCTTCTTTACCTTGCATAATTGGTTTGGGTAGAACTTCTAATACTACGTTGAATAGAAGTGGCAAAACTGGGCATCCTTGTCTTGTTCCTGACTTTATAGTTTTTAAGAGCTGTCATTCTTAGACTGTTGAGTATTGATGTTCATTGTAGGTTTTCATATAAAGTCATGTGACACTTAATGATGACAGTATGTTCTGTGAAATTCATCATTAAGTGATTTCATTGTTGTGCAAACATCATAGAGTGTATTTATATAAGCCTAGATAGTATAGCCTACTACACCCAGACTGTGTAGGACAGCCTGTTGTTCCTAGGCTACAAATCCGTACAGCCTGTTAATATACTGAATACTGTAGGTAGTTGTAACACATGGAGAGTATTTGTGTATCTAAACATATAAAAGGTCACTATGTTGTATGCCTGTAACTAATAATATCTGCCAACTATACTTTAATATTATTATTATAAAAAACAAATATGGAAAAGCTACCATAAAAAATAACATTCAAAAGATTAAAAAGCCCTGGCCAGGTAGCTCAGTTGTTTGGAGCATTGTCCCACGCACCAAAAGGTTACGGGTTTGATCCTGGTCAGGGCATGTATGGGAGACAACCCATTTATGTTTCTCTTTCACATTGATGCTTCTCCACCCTCTTACCCCCCAAATCAGTAAACATCCTTGGGTGAGGATAAAAAAAGATTTTTTAAAAATGGTACACCTACCTGGCTGGTGTGGCCCAGTGGATTGAGTGCAGGCCTGCTAACCAAAGGGTTGCTGGTTCAATTCCCAGTCAGGGCATGTGCCTGGATTGCAGGCCAGGTCAGGTCCCCAGTAGGGGGCGCATGAGAGGCAACCACACATTGATGTTTCTCACCCTCCCTTCCCCTCTTTCTAAAATAAATTAAATCTTTAAAAAATGAAATAGTACACTTATATAGGGCATTTACCATTGATGGAACTTGCAGAACAAAAGGTGCTATGGGTGAGTCAGTGAGTGAATAGTGAATGAATATGAAGGCTAGAACATTATTGTACCCTACTGTGGACTTAATAAACACTGCAGAGTTAGGCTACACTAAATATATAAAAAATACAGTATTAAATTAAGCACAAGAGAAAATGGTATAATTATGAGACAGGGTAGACACAAGATGTATGAGGCTGTTCCCTGCATAACTGCATAGTGTTTATAGCAGACTTTTTAATATGTTGAAAGAGTACATTCTAAGCAATAAATAGTACAGTAAATACGTAAACCAGTAACATAGTTTTTAGTATCACTATCAAGTATTATGTACTATACATAATTGTATGTGCTATACGTTGTGTCACTGGTCGTGCAGTAGGTTTGTTTACACCAGCATGACTAGATGCTATACGTGTGACATTATGGCAGCTGCAATGTCACTAGGTGATAGGAGTTTTTCAGCTCCACTATAATCTACGGGACCCCATCTATATGTTGTCCATTGTTGAAACGTTATGATGCAGCCAGTGCATGACTGTATGGTCTTTACAATGCTGGGATAATTTCCTTCTGTTTTTAGTTTGTTGAGTATCTTTATCATGAAAAAGTTTTAAATTTTGTCAAATGCCTCTTTTGCATCAATGGAGATGTTTATGTTTTTGTTCATTCTATTAATGTGGTTTTTTACATTGTTTAATTTTCATAATGTTAAACCACCCTTGCATTTCATGAATAAATTCTACATGGTCATGGTATATAATCCTTTAATATAATACTGAATTTGAAGACTGGCATGGCCTCTGAGCAAGGATGACACAAATTCATGAGGCGTTCCATATTTTTAATGATACAGAGAAGATTAGCATGGCCCCTACGCAAGGATGAATACTGAATTTGGTTTTATCAATATTCATAAGAGATATTGGTTTGTAGTTTTCTTATGGACCTTTTGTCTGGCTTTGGTAACAGTGATGCTGGCTTCATGAAATGAATTAGAAAGTGTTCCCTCCTTTTCTTTGATTTTCTTGGAAGAGTTTGAGAAGGATTGGTTTTAAGTCTTTAAATGTTTGGTAGGGTTCACCAATAAATCCATCTGGTCCTGGGCTTTTCTTTGTTGGGAGGTTTTAGACTACTAATTTCATTTCTTTACTAGTTATAGTAATGCAGTCTATTCACATTTTCTATTTCTTCTTGATTCAGTCTTGGTATGTATCTAGGAATTTGTGCATTTCATCTAGATTATATAATTTGGTGTCTAGTTCATAGTATTTCTTATAATCCTTTTTGTTTCTGTAAAATGATAGTAATGTCCCCACTGTCATTTCATTTCTGTCTTTTTTCTTAGTTAATCTAGACTAAAGGTTTGTTAATTTGGTTGATCTTTTTAAAGAATCATATATTGGTTTTCCTATTTTCTGTTTTATATGTTTTTGCTCTAATCTTTATTATTTCCTTCCTTATGCTAGCTTTGAGTTTAGTGTGTTCTTTTTCTAAATCGTTAAGGTATAAAGTTAGGTTGTTGGTTTGAGATGTGCTTCTTCTTTTTCTTTTCTTTTTTTTTTTTAAATTCTCACCCAAGGACATTTTTTTTCATTGCTTTTAGAGAGAGAGAAAGGGAGAGAGGAAGGGAGGGAGAAAAACATCGATTGGTTGCCTCCCCTACACGCCTGGACCGGGGATCATACGCACCCGGACCGGGGATGGAACCCGCAACCTAGGTATGTGCCCTGACCGGGAATCGAACCCGCAACCTTTCGGCTACGGGACAATGCTCCAACCAACTGAGCTACACCGGCTAGGGCAAGATGTGCTTCTTTTTTTAATGTAAGTGTAAAAAGCTATAAAATTCTTAGAATTGTTTCAGTGCATTTCATAAGTTTTGGTATATTGCGTTTCCATTTTCATTTGTCTTAAGGTATTTTCTGATTTCTCTTTTAATCCATTGGATGCTTTAGAATGTATTTAATTTTTCCATAGTCATGAATTTTCCAGGTTTTCTTCTGTTAATTTCATTGTGATTCAAAAAAGGTAATTTATGTGATTTCAATCCTTTTATGTTTATTAAGACTTGTTTTGTGGTCTGGCATCTGGTCTAGCCTGGAGATACTTCAGTCTTTTTGAGGTATAGTTCCTGTTTCCTTCGCTGAATCCCAGCTGACACTGTGGAGTGTTACCTGGGCTCCTCTTCCTTGGTGAGTCCTAAATTTGTTTTCATCACCCCAGTCTTATTAGACTGCCCAAGGATCTTTAGCTTCTTAGCCTTTTGTCTTCCACTTTCAAATAGGTAAATCCCTTGAGAAGAAATTTGAGTCAAATATTGGGCCAAACCCTCTGCTCTCTATTCCCTGTTTCTGGAATCTGTGGCCTCATGTCCTAGCTGTCTTCGTAGTTTTTGATGTCTTCAAACAAGTTTTTTTGTTTTTGTATTTTTGATTTTTAAAATTTTATTATTATTTTTAAAGATTTTATTTATCTATTTTTATATAGAGGGGAAGGGAGGGAGAAAGAGAGGGAGAGAAACACCAAAGTGCAGTGCCTCCCACATGCCCCTCCACCAGGGACCTGGCCCACAATCCAGGCATGGGCCCTGACTGGGAATCGAACCGGCAACTCTTTGGTTCACAGGCTAGCATTCAGTCCACTGTGCTACACCAGCCAGGGCTAAACAAGTTTTTTTTTTTTTAATTCATCTTTGTACTTGTTTTAGGCTGTAACATTGGTGTAATGCCAGCTAGTGTGTTATAACCAAAGTTGATACACCCAATAAATGCTTATGAGAGCGATAGTTGTTTGGGGAAATATAGGGCATAAAATTAACTCCTGTGGTTAAAAAAACTTCACTACACTTTTCAAAAAAAAAAAAAAAAATAGTGTAATCCAAATATTTACAAAAAGGGTCTTATAAGATCTGTATCTTTGTTTTTAATTATATACAGGGTCCAGCAGAAATAACACCCATCTTTTATTACAAAATCATATGTATATAATTCTGTAACATTACATTTTAAGAGAAATGTTCAAATTAAAACTATAAATTAATACATCCACATTACTGCCTACCAATGACACTCAGGCAGACGTTATTTCTGCTGGACTTTGTATTTTGGAGATCTTTTCATATTAGGGCTGTAAATACATCTTTAATTCTAAAGGCAATTCCAATTGATATGTTAAAAAATACTCGAACATTAAAGGTGCTTGGAAAATAAATCTTTGCATTTTCGAGGAGATAGAAATATTTAAGTCAGAAATATATATAACCCAGAATGATACAGTTGGTATTTTTTGCCAACTTCAGCCACTCAGATTAAAGTTCGCATAGCATGGCACTGTCAATGAACTTTTCACAAGGGAGAAAGGCTTCAATACTAGTATGGTTTAATAGGTAATATTGGGGGGTTTTTTGTTTGTTTTTCTATTCTGTTTTTAAACAGATACAGAAAACCATACAAAACAAATGTATAACTTGGTGAATTACTGTATACAGTGTCCTTGAAACCAACACCCAAGTCAAGAAATAGAACTTCACTGGCCACTCCAGAAGTCTCCTTGTGCCTGATTTGACATAACCGCTCCCTCTCCCTAAAAGTAACCTCTTTCCTTTCATATTAATCTCTTTTTTGTTTATCTTTATGGTTTTATCACCCAAGTGGGTATCCTTCAACATCATACTTTGGTCTTCCTGTTTGTTTTTAAAATGTCTCTCAAGTGCCTTTTAATCTGCAGTTTCTTTCCCTCTGTAGATTATTAATCTGTTGAGGAACGTGGGCCATTTGACATGTTGAGAGTCCCTACAGTCTGGATTTTGGTGATTGTATAGTTAATGATACAGCTCTACTTTCTGCTGTATTTCTGTTTCCTGCAGATTGCTAGCTGGATCCAGAGGCTTGATGAGACATTGATTTGGACGTATTGTCAGAGTGGTATCCATTCCCAGGATGCACGTACTATCGATTGTCTTTCTCTGTCCCCGTGATCTACTACTGTGAAACAGATTACTGTACCTCAAAACAGTGACTTAGAACAAAAACCATTTCATTGTGCCTCATCACTTTGTAGGTCACGAATTCAAGCAAGGCTCTGTGGAAGATAATCGTACACCGCAAGGCATACATTTGGTGGAAGGGCTGGTCTGGAGGTTCGAAGATGGCTTTACTTACATGCTTGCTGCTCTGGGAGGAATGACTGAAAGGCTTAAATTTAGCTGGGCTCCTCTTGCTTTCCATGACTTTCCAGAGATTTCCTGGTGTCTGTCTGTCTGTCTGTCTCTCTTAAAGATTTTATTTATCTTTTTTTTTTTTTTTTCCAGAGAGAGAGGAAGGGAGGGAGAAAGAGAAGGAGAGAAACATTGATGTTTGAGACAAACATCCATACATTGCCTCTCACATGCCCTTAACTGGGGACTGGCCTGTAACCCTGGCTTGTGCCCTGACTGGGAACCGAACTGCCAACCTTCACTTTGTGGGATGACACCCAACCAACTAAGCCACATCCATCAGAGCTCCTGATCTCTTGACATTGTCTCTCCAGCAGAGTAGTCTGAGTTCTTACGTGGTAAATGTCAGAGACTTTGCGGACATAAAGTAAGACCACCACAGTAACTAATAAGTTTGGCGGTACACTACTTTGAATACCATCTTTCTCTTTAAAGTTTCACCCACTAATTCTATCATTTATATGTGAATCTTGCCAGTAGCAATTATTACCTGAAATGTTCCAATGGTTATTTTCTGTTTTTCTCATTCCTTCTACATTAACTATCATTCTTCTGTAGAAAAGATATCTTATATCCTATAAATAATTTCTTAAGAGTTATTTGCTCAGTTGTTAATTTATACCAGTATGCACTCATGGATTTTTATTTTTTTATTTTTTATTTTTTGAGTTATCATCTAACACTATCAATTTTGTTACTCCAGGTTTTTTAGCTGTGGCCATTGGGAGCTCTTTCAGGTTGGCTCTTAAGTCCTTTGGACTTTTGACTGGTTTTTGAAATGTTTTTCTGGCCTGCTTTTCTTGTAGGGATGTTATTCTGTTTATTATTTTCTTGTTTGCCATATAGATAGATAGATAGATAGATAGATAGATATATCCATATATATCACATTATTTTTTGTGAAATTAGTTTTTCCAAACTTTTAGAAGGCATAGTTAAGGATAGTATTTTCAAATTCAAAGAGTTTCCTTATCTGTTGTTTTCAGGTAGTATTTGCAAATATGGTGGTTTATTGCTAAGATTTCCTAGCTTTGTTACCGTCTCCTTTTTCCTCTTTGTCTCTATTGTACTTGTCCTGTATATTTTTGATTCTGTTCATACCACTTTCTCCTCACTTTGGAGCCCTGTTGTAGCTCTTCAATTTCAGGAGTCTATAGAAGCTCGACTTCCTTCTCCTGAGGCCTTATGTAGGCCTCTTCTACTCACCTTTTCTACTCACTAAAACCTCTTCCATTTTCAAATACAGTCCTCAGATTGGTTCCTTGTGCTTTCTAGTGAATACCTATTGGCTCTTTTGTTGTTCGTCTGCTCCAAGATCCATTAGCTAGCCTGTTCCTTCTACTTCTACTTTTACAGAAGCTGAAACTATACAAGTCTTATAGATGTTACTGGTTTGTCCCCAACCACTTAACAATTTGCAGTTCTTGGAGATAACTGGATAACACCTAGTTTTGTTATAACTGCCCACAGTGCTTTGGTTTTCCTGTTTGATTGCTCTTTTTTTAAAAAAAGTTATATTTTGCCCTGGCTGGTGTGGCTCAATGGATTGAGGACCAGCCAGCAAACCAAAGGGTCACAGGTTCGATTCCCAGTCAGGGCACATGCCTGGGTTGCAGGCCAGGTCCCCAGTGGGGGCCACATGAGAAGCAACCACACATTGATGTTTCTCTCCCTCTCTTTCTCCCTCCCTTCCCCTGTCTCTAAATATAAATAAATACAAATCTTTTTTTAAAAAAAGATTAAAAAGTTATATTTTATTGATTATACTGTTAGTTTCCTGATTTTCCCCCATTCACCGTTTCCACTCAGCACCCCCCACTCCCTTAGGCAATCTGCACACCATTGGTCATGAGTGTAAGTTTGTTGGCTACTCCATTTCCTATATTGTACTTTACATGCCCATGGCTATTCTGTAACTACCTGTTTGTACTTCTTAATCTCCTCTCCTCTTCATCCATTCCCCCACACCTGCCTCCCATGTCGCAACCAGCAAAACGCTCTGTCTCCATAAATCTGTCTCTGTTTTTCTTATCTGTGTAGTTTGCTTTTTAGAGTCAGTTGTTGATAGATAAGTATTTTTGCCATTTTATTGTTCATAGTTTTGATCTCTTTTTTTTTATCTTTTTCTTAAATAATTCCTGTTAACATTTCATATAATAACTGTTTGGTGATGATAAATTCCTTCAGTTTTTTCTTGTCTGGGAAGCTCTTTATCTGCCCTTCAGTTCTAAATGAAGCTTTGCTGGGTAGAGCAGTCTTGACTCTGGGCCCCTGCTTTTCATGACTGAGTATGTCTTGCCAATCCCTTCTAGCCTGCGAAGTTTCTTTTGAGAAGTCAGCTAACAGTCTTATGGGCACTTCTTTGTAGGTAGTTATCTGCTTTTCTCTTACTGCTTTTTAAGATTTTCTCTTTATCTTTATTTAACCTTTAGCATTTTAATTTTGATGTCTCTTGGATTGGGCCTCTTTGTGTCCATCTTGTATGGGACTCTTTGTGCTTCCTGGACTTGTGTGTCTATTACCTTCACCAAATTAGGGAAGTTTTCTTCCATTATTTTTTCAAGTGGATTTCCAATTTCTTGCTCTTTTCTCCTTCTGGTACCCCTATGATGTGAATGTTGGACCTCTCGAAATTGTCTCAGGAGTGCTTATACTATCCTTATATTTTGGAGTTCTTTTTTCTGCTTCTTGTTCTGATTGGTTTTTTTCTTTCTTACGTTCCAAATCATTGATTTGATTCTCAGCTTCATCCACTCTATTGTTGTTTCCCTGTAAGTTGTTCTTACTTCAATTAGTGTTTCTGATTGGATCTTTTTTATGCTGCTGAGGTCCTCACTAAGCTCCTTGAGCATTCTTAAAACCAGTGTTTTGAACTCTGCATCTGATAGATTGCTTATCTGCCTTTCGTTTAGCTCTTTTTCTGGAGTTTGGATCTTTTCCTTCATTTGGGGCATGTTTCTTTGTCTCCTAATTTTAGAAGCCTCTCTTTGTTTATTTCTATGTATTACGCAGACCTGCTTTGACTTTGTCTTGGTTGTATGGCCTAATGTAGTAGGTGTCCTGTAGGGTCCAGTGGCAGAGCCTCCCCTGTCACCTACGCTGGGTACTTGAGGTATGCTCTTCATGTGGGCTGAGTACACCCTCCTCTTGTAGTTGAGCCTTGGTTGCTGTTGGAAGATCAATGGGAAGGAATTACTCAGGCCCAGTCACCTACATGCACTGACTGTGACCACTGATGGCCAACTTCCACCATCCATGAAGGATCAGCTCTGCAGGGGCAGGTTGAAAGTGCTCCAGCATGGTCTGTAGCTGTCCCTGGGGTTTCCCAAGTGGTGCAGGCTGAGTTCAGCACCCACCCCCACCTGTGTTTTGCCCAGGGCCATCTTGCCTGAGCTATAAAGGAGTCGGAGGCCTGCTACTTGTGCTACTTGTTTGGAGATTCCCAACGAAACCAAGCTGTGAATGTAGGCTGGATGCTGCTAGTGCCTGGCCTGGGGCTCAGAGATGCCAGCTATTACTTGTTTGAGAGGATTTAAGATATTGTGAAGCATGAGCCAAGACTAGCCATTCATAGAGAAAAGCAGCTTGGGTGGGCCCCTAAGCTGGGTGGGGCAGAGTCTCTGGGGATCTCCCACACAGTTCAGACAGTGTTAGCCAGGTTGATGGAGTCACAGATATGGCACCAGCTCGCCAGGATGTCTGTCAGTCTGGATGAATGGTTTCTTCAATTCTCTGGTTATCAGACTTCCATTCAACTGGATTTCTGATGGTTCCAAGCAGCAGTTGTTCTATATTTTATTTGTAATTTTGATGTGGTTTTGCAAAGAGGTGAGCCATGTCTGCCAATACCTCCATCTAGAGCAGAAGTTGGCTCTTTTTTTATGAGGGAATTTATGGAGATTCCAAGGCTTCATAGAATCTTTTTCCTATTATTTTTTAAAATATCGCTTTGAGCCCTGACCTGTGTGGCTCAGTTGTTGGGCATTGTCCTGCAAAGTAAGTAAAAGGTTGCTGGTTCAATCCCCGCCAGAACCCATGCCTGGTTTGCAGGCCGTCCCAGTTGTGGGCATGTAAGAGGCAACTGATCTGTTTCTCTCCCTCCCTTTCTCCCTCACTTCCTTTCTCCCTAAATATAAATAAATAAAATCTTAAAAAAATGTATCAGTTTGAGCAAAATATGTTTTGATGGCCAGTTAAGTAGCAGATATGATTGGTTACTTGCTGAACAATGAATAACTAAAAACTGTATGGCTGGGCTCTGACATACGCGGTGCGGCTCAGCTGGGGGCATCATCCCACGAATCCAGAGGGTCTCCAGATCCATTCCACGTCAGGGCACCTGCCTAGCTTGCAGGTTTGGTCCTTGGCCTGGGTGCATAGAGAGGTGACTCATTGATGTTTCTCTCTCACATTGATGTTTCCTTCCCTCCTTTTCTCCCTCCCTTCTCTTCTCTCTAAAAATAAATAAAGTCTTGGGGGGGAATAAAAAACTGTGTGGCTGGAAGATTTTTTCTGATACACTGAGGTACAAATTCCAAAAAAGGTAATAAAACATTTTATTTAGAGAGAAGTTAATGTTTCATGATTACAGTATATTCCACCAGCTTACTGATTTAAAGCTAAGTTTTATTTCAAGAAATCTGTGGTGAATTTTAAGGTCTCTATTTTTAATTTAGTTTGGGAACTTGTACAGGCCATTTATTTTACCCTTTTCTCTTCCTTGATTTCCTGTTTATCTTTGGAAAGTTCTTGAAGATTCACTAATGCATTACTCATGAAGTGCTCTATCTTCATAAAAATAGACTAGGTAAATCCGTGTGATCTCTCTTCACAGCTGGCTCTATTCCTGAATTGAGATTGAAATTTTTTTTCAGTCCATTGTTGCTAGTCCGTTTTAGCCTTCTCCCATGCAGAGGCAGTTGGGTGTAGAATTGGTGTAGATGCTTTAGAATTTATCCGTTACTTAGTTGCCTGTTGTATACTGTTTGGTTTATTCTCAAAGTCATCTTTCAGTATAGGACTGACTCCCTTTTCTAATTATGATTAGTTGTTAGAGACCAAATTCTATGCTTTTGTTCTATTTATTATTTCTGTAGATAAATTTATTTTTTCTTGTGAAAATGATTTTAGTAGCATATATGGTACTTTGCCAAATAGAAATACATAAAAAAATAATTCAGTTATGTGAGATATTCACTTGGGTTGAGATAGTTTTTCTGAGGTTTTATTCAGGAACTAAAGATTGAAATATAGGCCTATGGAGACTAGTATGAAATATGGTCTCCTGTTTATTGATATATTAAGATAGTTTCCAGACTCCTCAGAGTGAACAAAGCTTATTTATTTTTAAGCGGAAAAGAGAAGAAACATCCAACCTATAGATTAGGGTTGGAAAGTTATACAGTGACATTTTAGTTTTAGTAGAAACTTTTGTGACATTTTTCTTCATACTCTTCCCCCTACACAATGAATGATTCTAATCAGTAGGTTTAGATTTATCGATTCAGTTGATAACTCTCATAACTTCCTAGAATAAGTTAGAAGAATTTAGGTAATATTTTTGTTGAACGAGGCCTATAAATGTAGAATTTGATGTATTGGCTGAATTATTGGGTAATTTAGCTTGTCAGATTTTTTTTCATTATGCTTTCATCTGAATATGTTTATATGTATTGAGGTTATATGATACTGAAATTTAGAAAAGTAGTTTTTAAGCCATTTTGTTTGATCTGATTTCAGGTTCATGCATGGGAAATTTCAGACCAGTTGTTACAGATCCGACAGGATGTAGAATCATGCTATTTTGCTGCACAGACCATGAAAATGAAGATCCAGACCTCATTTTATGAGCTCCCCACAGACTCTCATGCCTCTTTACGGGACTCATTACTAACCCATATCCAGAACTTGAAAGACTTGTCACCTGTCATTGTAACGCAGGTAAATCATATGCTTCTCATTAGAGAAATTTGTTAAGACCATTTGGATATAAAGTTAATTTTGATTGACGTTGCTGGGCCTTGTGAAGTAATGTTAACAACTTTATTATGTATTCACTGCTATATTCATATAAGTGGATAGAAAGTGAAAATTTAAATCTTTTGTATTAATCTTAGAGTTCATTTGATTTCAAACTAACTTAAATACTGGAAGTGGGGGAGGTGAGTGGTTTTCATGGGCAGCCAGGTGCACAACACACACAAACACCCCCTCCATTAAAATTGCAGATGATAAAAACACTGCACTTTTCTGGGCCAGAGGTCTACCTAGTTACCTTTAAAAAACATCTTTTCTGGACTGATGGGCTAATAAAAGTATCATGAACAAAACAGTGAACTAGAGCATTTGACCTTTCCCCCCTAGACAAGGAAATAATGTTAGGAAGGGAAACTGGAAGCTTCAATGAAGACACACCCACATGTGTTCTCTCTGCCTGGCACAGAAGTGCCCTTGAAGAGGAAGGAGGCTTTTGCATAAGGCTTCAAGATGAGAAATGGAAAGAACGGAAATGGCAGTCCATTGCTTGAGTGAGTCAGTGGGCTGACTTTGTCAGTAGCTTTGGCCTTTTGGCAAAGCATTATTTATCTGTCCATGAAGTTTTACGGTATTGCCAAATAAAAGTAAGTATTGATATATTCTGAGGAAACTCTACCCTGTTTTTTTCTTCTTTTTGTTGTTTTTTTGTTTTTCATTTTCAAAGGTTACCTTTTAAATCCCAGCGATTTGTAGCTAGCCTGTAAGGGTTTATATGATACAGATAGTTGTGGGGGTCACAGGAGATGGGGGTGTGCTGGTCTTGTCATATTGTTTGGAAGAAATTTAGTTTCTTTGCTTTTCAATCAATATTGATGGTAACCCTGTTTCTATTCCCCTGTTCTATTCATTTATTTAATTTCTCTCCTTATTCAGCTGGCTTTAGCAATAGCAGACCTTGCCCTACAGATGCCTTCCTGGAAGGGATGTGTACAAACATTAGTGGAAAAGTAAGTGACTTGCATTGACTGTATGCTAGCATTTGGGATTACTGTTAACCTACACAGAGAAATTTGTTAGCAGTAGCTAGACATCTGAACTGTTTCCCCAGGCTCTTAACATGGAATTATTTACTATTAACCTTTGTTAATAATAGGTAAAGAAAAATCATTTAAAATTTAAATACTACAGAAATATGTCATCTAGAACATCAAAGACCCTCATAGCCCTGGTTTCTGTGACTTAGTGGATTGAGTGCTGGCTTGTGAACTGAAAGGTTGCCTGTTTCCTTCTGGTGAGGGCACATGCCTGGGTTGCAAGCTGGGTCCCTATTTGGTGGTGTGCAAGAGGCAACTGATTGATGTATCTCTCACACACTGGTGGTTCTCTCCCTCTCTTTCTCCCTCCTTTGCCCTCTCTCTAAAAGTAAATAAATAAAAAATCTTTAAAAGAAAAAAGAAAAAAATGCCCTCATAATTTTACCTGCATGCACATATTACTTAAATTAACTGCAGCAAAGTCTTTCATTGCCTCTTTGATCACTCCCACTGATATGTCAGCAGTTCTATAAAAATATTAGAGAATGTTTGAGGTAATATTTAATTACAAGTTTTTATGAGTATATGTTCTTACTGATAGGGTTGTGTTTCATGTCCATCAAAGGGACAATATTATTTTGAGATACTTGGAGCCTGCTACTTTAAATAAAGCATTTCCTTATGGACTTGACAAGATAATCTTGGTACTTACGTGCATTTTGGCATTTGATCAGGAAATTATTTTTTAACAAAGTGATTGGCTTTTACCGCCAACCATAGTATGTCATTGAAGACCTTATATGGATAGTTTATTTTTTATTTCAAAGTAAAAAGTAAATAAATACCTTCTTTTCTCCTTATTCCTATATTTCATAGTAACTACTAATGATTGCCTATAAATCCCTCTAGACTTTCCTTTAAGCATTTTAAAAGAAATAAATGCATACATATTCTATTTCATTTTACTTTTAATCCTCACCTGAGAATATGTTCATTGATTTTTAGAGAGAGAGGAAAGGAGAGAGAGATAGTGAGAGAGAAACCTCAATTGGTTGCCTCCCACACATACCCTGACCAAGGATCGAACATACAGCCCTTTGATGTAGGAGATGATGCTCCAACCAGCTGAGCAACCTGGCCAGAGTGTGCATACATGGTTTAATATACATATGCTTATGTATGTGTTTATTCACTCATATGTAATATGTTTTATATACTTTTTCTACTTAATACATTGTAGTTCTTTTCCTCTGAGACATAGACAGGTATCTCATTATAATGGCAATACCTGTTCCATTGTATAATTATCTGTTTCCATTTTAATCCTGTTTAACTATGAAGGACCTGTATGATTTCCCAATATTTTTGCTATTATAAAAAAGTACTGTAGTGCACATTTTTGTATGTTCCTATGAGATATTTTGAAGAAGTAAATTTCTGGAAGTGGAATGCTAGGTCAAAGATTATGCAAGTTAAAATGTTGATTTTTAGCTATAAAAATAGCTAAATTTTTACCTTTAAAAATTTATCTATTTTTTTCTTTTTAATAGAATGCTGCTTTTGTTGTCATAGGTTATTCTGATGGCTGTTGTTAGCCTATGTGATTGTATTTTTTCTTACTCTGAGTAATAACTTATGTCTCTCCTTTTCTAGATACAGCAATGATGTAACTTCTCTGCCTTTTCTGCTGGAGATCCTTACAGTGTTGCCTGAAGAAGTACACAGTCGTTCCTTACGAATTGGAGCTAACCGGCGCACAGAAATTATAGAAGATTTGGCCTTCTACTCTAGTACGGTGGTATCTCTGTTGGTGAGTAAGTTTCAAATACTAATTGCCTAGGGGTAGAAACCATGGTGGTTATTTTGTAATTCAGTTTCAAAATTGTGAAGTAGCTTTCTTTGCAAAATTTCTTTGCCTTGCTAACTTTATTGTAGCTTGCAAATAGTATTTTATTAGTTGTATAATTCATACTACTACATATTAGTTGTCAGTCTTCTGAGTTTCTATGAGAGTCAAGATATCTTAATTCTTTTTTAATTTTATGTTTTCAAAATAAGGGTTTGTTTTAAAGCCATCTCAAATGGTACTTTTTTTTTTCTGGCTTTCTCTTTATGAAGTATTATGGACTCAAGGATTTTTTTCTAATATATTTTATTGATTATGCTGTTACAGTTGTCCCAATTTTTTCCCTTTGATCTGCTCTGCGTGCTATCCCACCTTCCTTCAAGCACTCCCCCCTCTTAGGTCATGTCCATGGGTTGTGCATATAAGTCCTTTGGCTCCTCCATTTCCTATTCTATTCCTCACATCCCCCTGTCTATTTTGTACCTACTAATTATGCTTCTTAATCCCTGCACTTTTTCCCCCATTCTCCCCCTTCCCCCTCCCAGTGAATGACTCTCCAAATGATCTCCATTTCCATGATTCTGTTCCTGTTCTGCTTGTTTGCTTAGTTTGTTTTTTTTAGATTCAATGTTGGTAGTTGTGAATTTGTTGCCATTTTAATGTTCATAGTTTTGATCTTTTTTTCCTTAAGTAAGTCCCTATAACATTTCATGTAATAATGGCTTGGTAATCAGGAACTCCTTTAGCTTTACCTTGCTGGGAAGCACTTTATCTGCCCTTCCATTATAAATGATAGTTTTGCTGAATAGAGAGTAATTTAGGTTGTAGGTCCTTGCTTTTCATTACTTTGAATACTTCTTGCCAGTCTCTTCTAGCCTACAAAGTTTCTTTTGAAAAATCAGTTGACAGTCTTATTTGTGGTAATTATCTGCTTTCCTCTTGCTGCTTTTAACATTCTTTCTTTTTCTTTAACCTTTAACATTTAAATTATGATGTGTCTTGGTATGGTCCTCTTTGCATCCAACTTGTTTGGGACTCTGTGCTTCCTGGACTTGTGTGTGTATTTCCTTTGCCAGATTGGGGAAGTTTTCTTTTATTATTTTTTCAAATAAGTTTTCAATTTCTTGCTGTTTCTCTTGTCCTTCTATCATCTCTATGATTCAGGTGTTGGTATATTTGGAGATGTCCCAGAGGCACCTTATGCTATTCCGTTTTGTTTTGTTTTGTTTTGTTTTTAATTCTTTTTTTCTTCTTGCTGTTCTGATTGAATGCTTATTTCTTCCCTGTGTTCCAAATAGTTGATTTGAATTCTAGCTTCATCCCCTCCTCTCTTGGTTCCCTGAAAATCTTTCTTTATTTCAATTAGTGTAACTTTTTATCTGATTGGATCATTTTTATGCCGTTGAAATACCCGCTGAGCTCCTTGAGCATCCTAATAACTAGTGTTGTGAACTCTGCATTTGATAGGTTGTTTATCTCCATTTTGTTTAGTATTTTTTCTGGGGTTCTGTTCTGTTCTTTCATTTGGGCAGTATTTCTATGTCTCCTTATTTTGGCAGCTTCCCTGTGTTTGTTTCTGTGTATTAGGTGGAGCTGCTTTGACTCCCTGTCTTAGTAGTGTGGCCTGTTGTAGAAAAGGCACCTGTAAATTGCATGGGGCAGAGCCTTAGGTACTTGGCAGGGCAGGACAACCCGCTTCACCACTTTGTGACTCTGTGTGAGGGGAGGGCTTGATGAGGGGACAGTGCTGCTGCCTGGCTTCTGGAGGTTTGCCCAGCACTCACCCTATGTGACCAGAGCCCTTCCAGGTGTTGTCCTGGTACTGAATCCCAGAGAGGGTGGGTCTGCATGTGTTTTAAGTCCATGTGGGCCCTTTAAGAAGAGTCTCCTGAAAATATGGCAGTTTCTTTTGCCACCCCAACCCCCACTGATATTTATAGCCAGAAGTTACAGGGATTTATCTTCCTGGTGCTGGAACCCTGGGCTGTGTGGTCTAGCCTGGGGCTGGGATTGCTCACTCCCAGGGTATCCCTCCCAGTTTTTATCCACCACTTGTGAAAGTGGGACTGCTCCTTCCGCTGCCTCCATGCAGCACACTGCATCTCTGGCCATACCATGTTTCCACCCCTCCTGCCTGTCTGGATGAATTTGACTTGTTTAAATCCTTGGTTGTTGGGACTTCCATACAGCTCGATTTTCTGATGGTTCTAGGTGTTATTTGTTTTGAGGTCTAGTTGTAATTCTTTCTGTGGTTACGTCAGGAGGGAAAGCACATTTACCTATGCCTCTATTTTGAACAGAGGCCTGGACTCATGTATTTTCATTGATTTAGGGTCTCCACTGAAATCATTCTTCTGATGCTTAAAATGTCATAATTTTGGCCACTGAAGAACTTTTTGCTTCCTACTACAAAAAGATGACATACTGCACTGATGGGTATGGCTCATTGATTGAATGTCATCCCACAGACTGAAAGGCTGCTATTCAATTCCCTGTCAAGGCAGGTACCTGGGTTTCTAGCCAGGTACCCTGTTGGGGTGTGCAAGCAACAACCAATTGATGTTTCTCTTTCTCTTCCCTTCCCCTCTCTATAAAAATAAATAATTTTTTTTAAAGGTGACATACTTATCTTGCTACCTCCTTGTGTCAAGCTAGAGTCTTTGGTTCCATTTAAAGTCAGTCTGAGTGCAATCAGTAGAAAGAAACTACACAGTGATAGGTGAGAATGTTTAATGTAAAGAATGATTAATTCTAACAGGAGGTTGCAGTAATGAGGGATTGTCTACTAAGAAATAAAGAGAGCTCTAAAGACTATAAACAGAAATAATAAAACAAAGAGAGAAAAATAATATGGGGCAGTCATTAACCCCAAGGCTGAGATAGAGTTTCCAAGGAATAGAGAGGTCATCCCACTTTCAGGGCTGAGATCCAGCTGGTGCTGGAGAGGGCATAGCCCTGGTAGAGAAGCCATTGTGCTGCATGCTGCTGAAAATCTGTCCTCTTAAACTTGCTGGAGATCTGCTTTCCGGGAAGCCCAGAAGAACTGTTCAGGGGAAGTGCCTCGGTAGAGGCACTCTGCCGCAAAAGCACCTGGGTGCGGGAATACCAGGGGAGGCTGCTGGCTGCTGTGCTGTGCGGACACTAGAGAAGCTGAGAGCACTGAATCTAGTGGTGGAGAAGTTGTGTAGCGGATCCTTCGATAACGTCGTTTCATTCGACAGCGTTTTCCTTTAAAACTGGTGACATGCCCTAGGAACTTAACTCTGATTTATATCAATTAGCCAGTGGTAAAATTTTTTTGTCATTATTGTTCTGTAGTTCCAGGAACCCATCAGCAGCATTGAATGAGGACTTTACCGTATATTCCTTGGGAGCCAGAAGCACTTTGCTAGAAAACTGATGGTAGGGGATGGGGAGAGGGAGGCTGTGGGGAAAACTACTGGCCAATGCACTGCAAGAGCCCCATGCCAGAGAAGTCTGGGGAGCAGATGCACATTCTGAAGAAGGCTGCCAAGTGAGCACACAGGAACCAGGAAGCAGGACCCCTTTCCTTTGGCAGTTTCTCTCCAATGTCCTTTTGAAAAAAAACTTACTGCCACTGGCACAGGAAAAAAAATATTGAAAGAGCCTAGATCCATTGGTACAGAGTAGTCTAAGACATTAAATTTGGTGCTGAATAGCACTAAATCTGTAACCAGCCATGGGCTTCTCATTTGACAAGCAGCCTCCCTGTGCACTCTTCTACATACATTTAAACTCCTATGCAATGGTGTAACAAACAAGTAGGAAATATGCAAGTTCTGCCCAGTAGGGGGTTTGTCTTCAACACTCCTTCACTAAGGCACTTGAGTGGGCCTGCAATGCTGTAGCTGTCCACCTGCAGGTGGTCCAGGCATACTGTGCAGACCCATCTGTAATCCAGGCTTGAGTTTTCTGCGTCAGTTATCTGGCTGTAAGGAACACCCCAGGATCCTGTAGAGATGGATGGAGGTGGGTAAATCAATCTAAGAAGAGCTGGTGTCGAGAGAATCTGAGCCACCTGCTCATATAGCTTGTGTTTTCCAGACCTTCCTTCCTTCTTTTCTTTTTTTTATCCTTACCTTAGGGTATGGTCACTGATTTTAGTAAGAGGGGAAGGGAGGGTGAGAGAGATGGAGAGAAACATGGTTGTGAGAGAAACACTGCTTGGTTGCCTTCTTAACCTAGGCATGTGCCCTGACTGGGAAATCGATCTGCTGCCTTTTGTTTTACAGGACAACGCTCCAACTAACTAAGCCACACTGGCCAGGGCTACCTTCCAGTTTTTGATCTTAGTGTCTTATAAACCGTGTCCATTTGATGACAGATTGCTGCTACTCAGGCCCAACTTATGGCTAAGTAGTTCAGACAGCCTTACTTCTTCTGATGGGAAGCTCAGACCATGCGATCACCTGATGTCCCATCGTTAGATGTTCAGTCTCTACCTGGACTGAGTAGCAAAGCCAGAAACTGCATCTAAAAGAAAATAGTTACCTGCAGAAGAGGGCATAAAGTTGCTCCAGAATCTTAGATATTTACACTTTGGTTTTCCCATTGGTTTTTTCCAGAGGCTCCATGTACTCATGAAACCTAGAATCTCTAGGAAGTGCACTCATATGAATGACTTCGGTTTAGTCTGTTACCAGCCTGCTTTGGTTTAACACCCTTAGAAAATCTCCCACACCTGTTCCCCAGGTTTCTTCAGATATGTATTAGCAAAGTTTTACAATTCTCTTGTATGCGAGTTATTTCCTTCTTTGTGTACCTGTCCCCTTGGAACATGCTGAGTTGAGACTCTAGTTAGGGGTGGCTCAAGGGTTGGTTGTGGTAGGTCCTAAAGAGAATGGGCCTCCCCTTTCAGTTATCTATTGTTACAGGGCTTTCACGCTGAGGAAGGCTAGTCTCCTCAGACACTGGAAGGCAGGCGTCTTCCCCTGGTGAGAGAGAGTCAGAGTGACCTGGGTCTTTAAGATGGTCGGTTTCATTAGGGTCCAACCAGATGTCTGCTTTCCACCCTTCAGAATCCCATTGTTTAACAGTCCCTAGCTTTCATATGAGAAACTTAGTGGGATTATAAATTTAACTATCGTTTGTAATCAGCAAGCCACACAATTAAATTTTGTGTGTATTTCAGCCCTATAACTACCAAAACATAAGAGCTTCATTTACAGCTGTTATAGAAGCTCACTGGTTCTCAGACTGTGACTTGAGCTGAGGGTCAGTGAACCTAAGCTTGTCGTTTTCTTTTTGCAAGTGCTCAAGTGAAGTCAGAAGAATCCAGTCAACACTGCTGTCCTTGACGCCATCATTACTGCCACAGTGGTCAAGTGCCGCAGCCACTTGGGCTCTCAAGCATGTGCTTGACTTAGCACTTCCTCATAATTGGCACAGGCGATTGCTTGATTTGTTGTGATGGAATCTGAAAAATATATCCCTGTGGTATCTAATAAGAAGGTGTATAATTCTGTCATGTAGCTTGTCATGTTATAGAACCAGAGGATAAAATTAGTACATAATTGCTAAGAGAAATAGTTGTTTGGCTATAGTATCAGGTACCAAAGTCCCTTAAAACCTTTTCATTTGGTTTCCCCCACATTCTCTTTAATGGTCCTATTCCATCCCACTTTCTTACTAGTATTTTACTTTTCCAAGCTATTCAAATGGATCCATTCTTCTTTTTTAGTATTTTTTTAATTTTTCAATTGCAGTTAATATACAAAATTATATTAGTTACAGGTACACAACCCAGTGACTAGAAATTTATATAACTTACGAAGTGATCACCCTGATAAATCTAATACCCATCTAACATACAATATTATTGACTATATTCCCTCTGCTGTACATCCCCATGATTGTTCTGTAACTAACAATCTGTACTTCTTAATCCCTTTCCTTTTTCACTTGTTTCCCAACCCCTCTCCCATCTGGCAGCCTTCAAAATATTCTATCTATGAGTCTGTTTCTGGTCTGCTTGTTTACTTTGTTTTTTAGATTCCACATATATGTGAAATCAAAGGTGTTTATCTTTTTCTGTCTGACTTATTTCACTCAGTGCAATACCCTTAAGGGCTACCCATGTTTTGTAGATGGCAAGATTTCTTTTCTTTCTTTCTTTCTTTTTTTTTTTTTTTTCACTTTTAAGCCATTTTATTTATTTTTTTATTTACCCTTTATTGTATTATTTTTCCATTACCATTTAGTCCCCTTAAACCCCCTTCATTTTTTTCCATGACTGAGTCATGGCGTATTTTATATATGCACCATTTCTTATTTATTCATTTATCTATCATTGATGGACACTTAGGTTGCTTCCATATCTTGACTATTGTAAATAATGCATATATTTTTTTTTGTCAAGATTTTTAGAAAAAGCTTTTATTTATTTATTGTTAGAGAGAGAGGAAGGGATGGGAAAGAAAGGGAGAGAAACATTAATGTGTGATTGTCTCTTGTGTGCCACCTACTAGGGACCTAGCCTGGAACCCAGGCATGTGGCCTGACTGGGAATCAAACCTGAGACCCTTTAGTTTGCAGGCCAGCACCCAATCCACTGAGCCACACCAGCCAGGGCTGCATGTTTTTTTGATTTAATGTTCTGGGTTTCTTCAGATAAATGCCTAGAGGTGGAATTACTGTGTCCTTTATTGTCTCTTGTTATAGCCTTTGTTTTAAAGTCTATTTTGTCTGGTATAAGTATTGCTACCCAGTTTTTTTTCTGTTTCCTTTTTTTTTTCTGTTTCCTTTTTATTCTGTTTCCATTTTCATGAAATATCTTTCTCTATCCCTTTGCTTTCAGTCTGTATGTGTTTTTCAATCTAAAGCAAGCCTCTTGTACATAGCACATGTAAGGGTCTTTTTTTTAAAGATTTTATTTATTTATTTTTGGAGAGAGGGGAAGGGATGGAGAAAGAGAGGCAGAAAAACATCAATATGTGTTTGCCTCTCACGTGGCCCCCACTGGGGACCTGACCTGCAACCCAGGCATGTTCCCTGACTGGGAATTGAACCGGTGACCCTTTCGTTTGCAGGCTGGCTACTCAATCCACTGAGCTACACCAGCCAGGGCAGATTGTTTATTGTTTTTAAATTGGTTGTTATCTTTCTTTTGGTTGTGCAAGGAAGTAAAGTGTTTCTACCTAATCCTTCATCTTGGCCAGAATTTATTCTATGGTTGATTCTTAAATGTGCCCTGGCCTGGTATCAAATCTGCAACCTTGGTATAACAGGATGACGTTCTGACCAACTGAAGTACCTGGCCAGGGCTGTCCTTTGATTCTAAATGAGAGTTTTGCTGGGTAGAGTAATCTTGGTTGTTTATCCTTGCTTTTCATCCCTTTGAATATTTTGTGCTAATCCCTCTGGCCTGCAACATTTCTATTGAGAAATCAGGTGATAGTCTTATGGGAACTCCACTGTAGGTAATTAACTGCTTTTCTCTTGCTGCTTTTAAGATTCTCACTTTATCTTTAACCTTTGGCATTTTAATTATGATGTGTCTTGGTGTGAGCCTCTTTGCGATTCATCTTGTTGGGACTCTGTGCTTCCTGGCTTGTATGTCTGTTTCCTTCACCAGGTTAGGGAAGTTTTCCATCATCATTTTTTATTCCACTTCAATGCAGTACAGTTCAAATAGGTTTTTGATTCCATGCTCTCTTCTCCTTCCAGCACTCCTATGATGCAAATGTTGGTACCCTTTAAGCTGTCACAGTGGCTCCTTAGACTGTCTTTATATTTTTGAATTCTTTTTTTCTTTTTGCTCTTTTGATTATTTTCTGCTTCTTTATTTCTGAAACACCAATTTGATCCTGTGTTTCACCTACTCTACTGTTGCTATCCTGTTATGTATTCTTCATTTCTGACTTTCTAAAATATTTTCTATCTCCATTTTCATGTTTCTTACTCATTGCCTATAAAAGTTATTTCTAAACACTTTTTTAGGTTATTAAATTGTTTATTGTATTGCATTTATGAAGGAAACAGACAATGCATCCAGTAGATAGACTAAAAGTGTATTCAGGGTTTTATTTTTAACTGTCAGCAAAAAGAAATTCCTTAGTGAGATCATGACAGTTTGACAATATTGTGATTAAGTTTAATAAAGGCACATGGGGCACTTGGATGATGAGATTCTACAGCTGCCTCTTTCTATGGCTTCTAAATGATCAGGCTCCTTAAATGATGAGGAAAGTTCTTATTTCATGAGAAACAGTTCCAAAATGAAGTTGTTTCTCCTGCTAAAAATTTATTTTCATGTCAGTTGTTAAAATGGGGCCTTCTATTTGTTTTGGTTATTTCCCCTTAATATCATCGTCATAATTCCTGTAACTCCACAGTTGTGATTTAAACACTTTTTATTTAGAAAATGTTACATTACCCTTTTCTTTGGAAAAATATACTTAACAAAACCAAGTTTGCAAAGAGAAGCAGTTGTGAATTTATCTCTTTTATAAACTATCACATTCATAGTACTGTCACTTTCTGTGGGGTGGCATATTTGCTTGAGTGTTCAAGTGCTGAAGCTAAAACATCAGCTTTTCATGTGGAAATATACAGGAGTATGACTAGCTATAAAATCAACCATGTAAATCAACCTATAAAATCAACCATAGATGAGTATTACTTTAAAGACAACTCTACTGATAAGATCGAATTAATGCAGAAGTGGGATCTAAGAAATATAGCTATTTCCAAAACATATCTGTCTTTGGCAAGGGTATAACCTCTTTGTATCTCAGCTTCCCAACTAAGAAAGTAAAGATAATAATAGTACCTACATACAGAGTTTTAGTGAGGGTCAAAGGAATTAAAGAGTTTTGAGAACAAAGTCTTATACTTACAAAGAACTTCTGTTGGCTGTTACTATTTTTTAAAATTTTTATTATTGTTGTTCAAGTGTAGTTGTCTCCATTTTCACCCCACCACAGCCTCCTGCCCCACCCATCCCCAGCTGTTACTGTTTTCATCCTTTTCATTATAACATTTGTAATAGTGAAAATTGTAAAAATGGTTTAAATATAAAGATTGACATTATTATTTTTCCTTCTTTTCAGATGACCTGTGTAGAAAAAGTAGGAACAGATGAGAAAATGCTTATGAAGGTCTTCCGCTGTTTGGGAAGTTGGTTTAACTTAGGTGTTCTGGATAGTAACTTCATGGCTAACAATAAGTTATTAGCACTCCTTTTTGAGGTTTTGGTAAGTAATGGCTTCACTACAAAAGTATTTCTGCCACATAGTCCCAGTAACCCTCAGCGACAATAGTGTTTTCATATTTCTGTGTGTAGTAGGAAAGCAGCAGTGCCCCTTTGTTGCCAGGTACCTACGTAAGGTATTAGTTTTAATATGCAGAGTGGAATGTAGTTAGGTTTAATAGGAAAGCAATCTTATGTGTACACGATCAGTTACTTACATATTAAAGTTCAAGTAACAAAACACCATTGGTCTCTTTTTCCTTGTTTTAGAAATATAAAGTTGTGTTTCTAATAATGTTCATTTTTATCTAAAGTAAAAATAATGTTCTTTATTTTTATTTATTTATATTTTTTACAAAGACTTTATTTATTTACTTTTACTATGCTTCTAGATTGGATTAATTGGTTTTTGAGCTTCCTGAAATACCTTCCTCGGAAGGATATGTGGAAAGTAAATTGTGTTTTTTCATGCCTGAGAAATATTTTTATTTTGTTTTCATTCTTACTTTGGTTTAGCTGGGCAGAGAGTTCAATATTCTTTCCCTTCAAAATTTTCAAGGCCTCTCATATACTGGCAGACATCACCGCTGATGACAAGCTGGCTAACTGTCTGACTTTTGTTACTTTCTGAGTTACCCTCTCTGCTCTCCAGAAGCTTTGAGAACCTCTTTCACTTTGATATTCTGAAATGACACATTGATTTGTTATATATGGGTCCTTGATACTTGCTGGACCCTTTCATTTTAGATAGCACTGTAATGTCAAGAAAAGGATGGAAAAATATTCAGAGACTAAAATAGGGTGGGGAGCCCTGGCCAGGTAGCTCAGTTGGTTGGAGCATCGTCCCGATAATCCAAGGTTGTAGGTTTGATCCCCAGACAGAGCACATACAAGAAACAGCCAGTGAATGCATAAGTAAGTGGGACAGCAAATCAAAATTTCTCTCTCTCTGTCTCTCTCTTCCTCTGTCTAAAAATCAACTTAAAAAAATTTTTTTTAAAAAGGCAGGGAACACACATGACATTCCATTTGAAGAGACTGATATGAAAAGACATGGATTTTAGAAATCATGTGATTGTGATCGGGGTACAGAACGGCTGATTTGCTTGGCAAATAGGGAAAGAGAAATAGCGCTGGGAAGATTGATGGATATTATCTCATCAAACGTCATGGCTATCAGGCTTTAGGCATTTAATTACATGATCAGAAACGGGCTATAATTGTTTGTTTTACTTGGATTTCAGTTTAATGATCATACTTCTTCCCTATTCCTGCTATTTCTTAGCAACAAGATAAGACCTCATCCAACCTACATGAAGCTGCTTCAGACTGTGTGTGCTCAGCTCTCTATGCCATTGAGAATGTGGAGACGAACTTGTCATTAGCCATGCAACTGTTCCAAGGAGTCCTGACGTTGGAGACTGCCTATCATATGGCTGTGGCACGTGAAGATTTAGACAAGTGGGTGTTTAAGGCAGTATTCCTGGGTTCACGTACAGTCTGGCGATTTTTAGTTACTTTTCATTATTTATCTATTCTTTGTGATTCTTTGTGACTATAAATATCTACACTGCATCCTCCATCTCTGCTTTCTCATCTGAACCTAGAATGATGGCAAATTGCATACAGAGAAAAAGGTTGTGATCATGGAAAGTAGTCATGTTTTTACACTTACAAGGAGGGGTAAGGCTCTAAGAATTAGGGATGAATTTGAAGTATCAAGTGTGATTTGATGGGAATTTTATTCAGATGTTTAGTAATTGAGGATTCAGAGTGGCTTATGAGTCATTTGCTTACATGTGTGAAAGTATATGATGTAAGGAGTGGTGGATGTCACGGCGATAGGAGTACGACACAGAAGATAGTCACTGCATGTCCCTTGGCTGAGGATTTTTTTCTTCGTTTGATTAACTGTTGGTGAGTATATACATATAATACCCAGATTTCTGATTTGGTGCTCTCATTCCTCTTTCATCTACAGAGTTCTGAATTACTGCCGTATTTTCACTGAACTATGTGAAACTTTTCTTGAAAAAATTGTTTGTACTCCAGGCCAAGGTCTTGGGGACCTACGAACTCTGGAACTGCTCCTTATCTGTGCAGGACACCCTCAGTATGAGGTAGTATTTATATTATGCTAAAGCCATTATTCCAGTTTTATGTTGCCTACTATTTATATTCCATGGTCTCCTGTCCAGCTTTACATTTGTGGGAAATTATAGCCCTTTTTTTTCCTGTCCCCGAACCTAGGTGGCTTCTTCTTTTTTTTTTTTAATATATTTTATTGATTATGCTGTTACAGTTGTCCCATTTTTCCCCCATCATTCCCCCCCACCCTGTATACCCCCTCCCACCCACATTCCCCCACTTTAGTTCATGTCCATGTGTCATAAGTTCTTTAGCTTCTACATTTCCCACACTATTCTTGCCCTCCCCCAAATTATAGCCTTATTTTTAATTGGTGTGGGGGTTGCCTCTGTATTGCATTTTTAAAAAATTATTATATTTGGGTTTCCTCTTTGAACCCTTTTCTATTTTTTATCTGGTTAGCTGGGCTGACTAGTGTAGGCACCTCAGGGAGCCAGTTAGGAAGCTGTCTGTCCTTCTACTGAGCCCCTCTCTATCTCCAGTTAATTCCTAGAGCTTTACAGCTAAAAAACAAAACCACAAAAACAACAACAACAACAAAAACCCCACACCAAATCTTAACAGTATTTCTACAGACCTTAACATCCAAAATTTGTCCCCAAATTACGGTTGGGAATGAGAAAGGGATTAAAAGGACCTAGAGAGTCTCCTTTATTCCAAAATTGATGTAAGACACCCTTCCTCTCTCTTAAGTTTGCTAGACTTTTTTTAATCTCTTAATTCATTCAAGTAGTTTTACATTCTCTTAATAGTATAAGAAGTGAGAAAAAACCTCCAAGATGGGTATTGTTTTATATTTTTTAAATCCTTACCCAAAGATATGTTTACTAATTGGAGAGAAAGAGAAACATCGATGTGAGAGAAAAACACTGACATTGATCGGTTGCCCAACTGGGGATTGAACCTGCAACCTAGGTTTGTGCTCTGACCAGGTATTGAACCTGCAGCCTTTTTGATGTACGGGATGACACTCCAACCAACTAAATCATCCAGCCAGGGCTGGGTATTGTGTTAGATAGCTCTATTTTGGATCCTTGATGGGAAAATTATATGGGGTCCTTCTTAGGTAGGGCACAATAATCCTGTGATTCTTAGCTCTTCTTTTATTATCATATAAAATATAATGTTGCCCTGGCTGGTGTGACTCAGTTGGTTGGAGCATCATCTGATAACTGAAAAGTCGCAGGTTTGATTCCTGGTCTGGGCACACATCTCTGCTGTGGGTTCAGTTCCCAGTCTGGGTGTGTACAGGAGGCAACCAATGACTGTTTCTCCCTCACATCGATGTTTCTCTCTCTAAAAGCATGAGAAAAATGTTCTCAGGTGAAGATTTAAAAGAAAAAGATAATGTTTATTTCTTTAATGTGATTTCGTGAGGATATCGAGATTTGGATGAAACTCAAAATATTTTGGGAAGGAAGTATAGCACTACATAATGATTACCATTCGTTTAAACAGTGCCATAAGATAAGCTGTGGATAAAGTCTTTTTTCCCTTTCTCTCCCATTTAGGAAATCAAGTAGGTAAAAGTAACCTAAGGTTGGTTTGTTCAGGGATTTGCAGATGGTTTGTCTGGTTAGAGATGCTCTAATCTCAGGCATAAAATGAAATTATTTCAGAATTTGGGGAAAAAATAATTTGAAGAGACTTCCACTTTTCTGTCTGCTTCTCTACATTCGGAATCTAACACACTGTTGGGGAAGTTATCCCAGGGCCAAATGCAGAGTGTAAAGCCAGTCATCCTAAATGGAATTTTGGATCTAACATAAGAAAGTAATTTGGGAAGAGGAAGTTAAATCTGCTAGGAAAAAAGTGGCTTCTTAATTGGTTCCACTCACATCATGTAAAAGTTTACCTTGTTTCCTTTATGGCCCTCGTAAAAATAAAACTCATTCCATTCTTTTTTCTCTTTCTCTCTCTAATTTAACAGGTAGTAGAAATTTCCTTTAACTTTTGGTACCGACTAGGGGAGCATTTGTACAAAACCAACGATGAAGTTATTCATGGCATCTTTAAGGCTTACATTCAGAGGCTGCTTCATGCCTTGGCTCGACACTGCCAGCTGGAACCAGACCACGTATGTCCTCTTCTCTGCTTCTTTAAATCTTAATTTCCTCCTTTAAATTTTAACTTCCTCCTCTTTTCTATTTTGAAGAGGAACTTTTGAGAATAAAGCTAATGGAATCTGCAGGGTTTTTTGTCACTCTATAGCTTAAACTGAAGAAGCCAGTGCCAGTACAATGAAGAGATTAGGCTTATGTACAAAGAAATTAAATCTGCAGAGCCAGTAATTCTCCTGGGAATTTACTTTAAATAACTCTGCAGAAGGGGAAAAAAAAAAACCTGTTTTATGTAGAAAACATTGTCTATAAAAGTAAAAAATGGTACGCCCTGCCTGGTGTGGCCCAGTTAGTTAGGCGATGTCCTGCAAAGCAAAAGGTCGCTAGTTCTCCTGGGCAGGACACATGCCTGGCTTTTGGTTCGGTCCCTGGTCAGGGTGCTACAGTAGGCAACCGATTGATCTTTCTCTCTTGAGTCAGTGTTTCTCCCCCTCACTTTCTCCCTCCCTTTCCCTCTCTTAAAAATAATAAATTAAAATTTAAAAACAAAAAGTTATTTAAAGAGTCGTTATTTTAAAATTAAAAAGCAAAAAAAATAGCAAACTCATGTACAACCATATAAGAAGAGTTATATCAATTAATGATGTAGCAACTTGATGTGCCATTATGCAGCAGAAATAATGACTGTTGAATCTCATGGTTGGTATGCTAGACAAAAAAATCAGAACCTCAAATTTTATACTCTGTATTTTTAATAGTGTAAAATGTGCAGTTGGTTCAAACTAACACAAAAATGAAATATTTGAAGATGTGGAAAGTAACGTAATTTCCCTCCCACACACATACACATTTGTTCCGTGTACCAATTTTGTAATTTAAAAGAAAATATAGAAATAATTTATTTGCGTAGAGGAAAATATACTTGAAATATTATAAAATAGTCTGTTTGGAAACTCTTTTCTTTTCTTGAATTTGTTGAGGTGACACCGGCTAACAGAATTATGTAGGCACACAGTTCTACCACGTGTCATCCGTATGCTGTACTGCGTGTTCACCACCCCAGGTCAGGTCTCTGCCCATCACCACTTATCCCCACAGTCACCACGATGGTGTCCGCATGCATGCGTTCTTTCTCCTTTTCTCTTTTTTGCTTAATCCCTCTACCCATCCACCCAGCTCCCTCCCCGCTCCACAGCTGTCAGCCTGCTCTCTATCTAGGAGTCTGTCTCCATTTTGCTTGTGAGTTCTCCTTTCTTTGCTTAGCTTAGTCTCTTCAAATTTTACAGCATTTATTTCATCCTTTTGGTTATTTGGTTTAATCCTTGTCTTCAATTTAGGACTTGGAGTGAGGGCTTTTTTATTATTATTTTTTCCCATTGCTTACAATTAACTCTGACATGAAAACTGTCTGTTCTCTTCATTTTAGTGTTATCATTCTTGCTTGCATCATGCTGTTTTATGTCTCTGCAGAGCCTTAGTGATGATCTAGTCTAGTGGTTTTCAGTACTTTTCTTTAACTGACGAACCCTGTATTTAACTACATCTTGCTTGGGAGACCGATAATGTAAATGAAAGCTGGCCACTCTGGGTTTAATGGCTGTACTTGCTTGATCCCTTTCTTCCCTTTGCTGGTTGGTCTCTGGCACCATTTCCCTTGCAGGTAATTCCCTACACTTATGGGGGATAGTCATGATCACGTCTGAGAAAGGCATCATTTCCTTTCCTCCTCACTCCTTCACTTTAATTTCTTCATCTGACAGCAAGGAGGTTGAACTAGATCAGCAATTCTCAAAGTACTAAGGACTTTTTTCAAATTTCATGGTCCAAGATTCTTATACATGCCCTTAATCATCTCACAGTTGGTAAGCTTTTGTTTTAGAGTATGTTGGAATAAGAAATATTTTAGAAGCATTGAAATGTACGTGATCTCTATTTTTTAATGAGAAATTTCAAATGTGCCACAAAGGTGAAATGATTTTATTAGTGAATATCTGTATACCTACTACTTAAATTCTATTATTATTATTTACTATAACTTGTTTTAATATGTCTGTTCACCTATATAAAATGCTTTTTAAAGAATTTTATTTTGCCCTGACTGGTATGACTTGGTTGGGAATTGTTCTGCAAAGCCAAAAGTCACCGGTTCAATTCCTGGCCAGGGCACATGCCTGGGTTGCAGGTTCAGTCCCCAGTGGGGCCCATGCAAGAGGCAACCAACCGATGTTTCTCTTTTACATCAATTTTTCTCTCTTCTCTCTAAAAGTAAATAAATATCTTTCTCCCTCTCTTCCCTTCTCTCTAAAAGTAAATAAATATCTTTTTTATATAAAGAATTTTATTCTGCATCTAGCTATTGTGATAATGGATCTTGAACTGTAAAGCTCCAGAAGCTTATTCAGTACTAAAAAGCTAGACCGTGTCTAAATTAGCTTACAAACTCTTAAATTACCACCTCTTTCAGGTCACTTCCTTTTATTGACTTGAAATACCTAAAAGTGTGGAACACTCTAAAGTAAAATATGCTTGTTTTTTAGGTGATCTGTCTTTTGTACATTGGGACTGGACTACTTGATGGCCTTTTCTTCTTTTTTCTTGATTTTGTAGCGGTCAGTGAAAGCCTTATTGAGTTTAAAACAGGTGTTATCTGGTTTGATATTTCAGGAGGGGGTTCCTGAGGAGACTGATGACTTTGGGGAGTTTCGAATGAGGGTATCAGACCTGGTGAAAGACTTGATTTTCCTGATTGGGTCTATGGAGTGTTTTGCTCAGGTAAGCCCATTTGGCAATTCTTACCAGTTTTAATGATCACTCTAATTGTGTTCACTTCCGTGTCTTCTGTGAATGTTCCATTTTTTCCTTCAATCTCAGTGCCTAAATAGAACAGTAGATATGCAGGTGCCTAGCACACTGCCTGGCATATAGTAGCTATATTTATTTACTCTCTTTCAAGCCAATTGCAGTCTGTAGATGGGTCAGTTACTGTTTGCTTTATGGCTCTTGCTAATGAGAGACATTCCACTTGTCCATCGGGAGTGGAAGATCATAAATAAACTTAAAGTCCCCAAGATACTTACTGGGAATTTGGACCTAGCCAGGAAAAACAGCAATTTTGTCTCCTTTAATAATTCTGTACCAACTCCTGGCAACTTATTTAGTCATTTCGCATTTCCTTTGTCCACACTTACGGTTGGATTCCTGTGAAGTTTCATCCCAGAGGTGATTATACTAGAGTAGATTCTTAGTCCTGTGGTTTTCCTGACAGTCAGTGAGTATTTACCTCATAAGGTTGCGGTCATCACCATTTCACATCACTTAATATTAACATAATTTCAGGTGGTTTTTGTATTGTTTGATCGTACTTTAAGCTTGGAAATACTGGTTTTGATGCTTTGTTGGCAATACTGAACTAACCTAATATTTTTTTAACCTGGCCATTCTGTGTATTTTGGGGCTTAATCTGATCTAGAAAGTGTTAATAAAACTATTTTTCTTTATATTAAGCGGAGTATGTTTATTGACCTAAACTACAAAGGGTTGGGGACTCTTAGAAAAGAAGAAGATCCCTATATCACAGGCAGATGACCTGTGTTCAGATTTTATTTCTTCTTCCACTGTCTCTGTGGCTTAAGCAGGTTCCTTGTTCTTCTCCAGACCTCAGTTACAAATTTACTTAAATCATCAGTGTTGTCCGGGATACCAGTCCTATGAGATATTCTTTGGCAGAGAAGGCTCTAGCATCAATTGAAATGGGGAAATGACTTAAATAATATATTAAAGGCTCTGTGAAATCCTATAACAACAGAATTATTTAACTTTGTCTTACCTAGCAGTGTCCGGTATTTGACAATAGAAATCTTACTTAGACTAACACAGTCCCATTCCACAGATGGATATTCCCTGGGCTATTTCCAGACATCTCTGAACCATTCTGCTTGGTCTCCTTCCTCTCCCCTCTCACCCCCATCCCCTCTTGCTTGGACATGGTATTATGATAGGTGCTTTTAGACGGCTACTTTTTAGGAATTTAGTCTATGCTACTAGTTCAATGCAGACAATGGAAATATAAAGCCAATGCATATATAGAAAATTTGCATTTATCTCAATTTTAAGTGTGTTTATGTATTTATCAGTTATCAGGTCCACGAAAAGATACTTATGTAATATGTTTTATTTTTTCCATTATAGTCATTTTGTGGGGGCAGACAATAATCTTGGTATACCCTTAGGGACCTTAGAGACCTTAGTAGTTACTTATAGATTTATAATTAGCAAAGCTATGAAAATGAAAATAATAATCTCCCCTGGCTCTGAGAGACAGTTAGATTTAGAAACAAGGGGCTGGATTTTTTTTTTTTTTTTTAACTAACAGGATTTTTGTTTTGTTTGTTTTGGAATTCTATTCTGTTTGCCTTTTAATGGATCCGTAATCCACCTCTTCTTCTCTAGTTATATTCTACTCTGAAAGAAGGCAACCCACCCTGGGAGGTGACAGAAGCGGTTCTCTTTATCATGGCTGCTATAGCAAAGAGTGTTGATCCGTGAGTGTCTAATAAGTCTTTTGCTGGGAACTCTAAATATCAAAGGAAGGAAAATGACACCGTTTTTCTTATGTGATATATGTTTGGAAACTCGTAGAACATCTGTAACTGCTGTCTAGTCTTCTGACTTCTAGAGTCCAGTCCAGAGTAGCATGCATTGCTGATATCCATGTTGTAACCACATTTCCTAGAGTTAAAATTATTTTGTTCTTGATGCTGATTTATTTATCTAACTGAGGAGCCTTTGTGAAAGTTGGTATAATCAAAAATATTGTTCTCCTTTTTTTCTGTCTTAGAGAGTCATCTGTGAGTTTCAGAAAGGCAAGGCATAGACACCATTTTACCTAAAAGAGTAGCAAAATCTAAAGTGCAATTGCCATTGGAAATTTTTAAATTATTAGAATTTGATTTCTAAATGCTTAGCATAGTATTTCTATTTATAATTTTAACGGGAATTCCTAAATACAGAGTTCACTTTGTGCTGTAAGTTTATAAATTGATGCTAATATCTGTGAGGTTTACTTGCATTAAGATCAGATGTTTATAGTTGAGTTCTCTATCCAGGGTCTCGATTGGAGAGATGGTTAAGGCATGTATTTGTAAAAAGTACAGTGCTGCTTTCTTATCTACCTTACAGGGCCTAGCAATGAAATCTTACATTGTTTCTAATTCAGTAAATATTCAAGGACACAGGATAGGTTTGTTTTTCTCTTTTAAGTTCTGGTCCTGAATTACATACTATCCTATTTGTTCTTACACCCGTTTTGGTGTTTTTTGGAACCTTCAGTGACAGCCTGAAGATTATTAAAATCACTAGTATTCTAACTGATATGTGTTGATGTGAAAAAGGATAGGTAAAATGTATCAATAATTAGCTTAGTGTCCCCAGGAAACATAGGCGTAAATGAGACAATTTTATTTTTTTATATTTATCCACATCTCAAGCCATCTGCATGATTATAATTTAGTAGTGTATATGAAGGACTTAATAGACTTAGTTTATCAGCAGGGAGTGCTCTTACTGTAATTCAGGATATTATTTACATTTTAAACATCTTTCATTTCTGGATTATGTTCTACCACCTTGGGGGTATCCTCTGCTTAAATAACTAGCATTGTTGTGTAGTGAAAAAAAGAGAGAAGGAAAAGGAAAATAAAAATTCATGGAGCTGTGGAAGGTATTGCGTTAACTTTAATTTTCCCTCATGTTCCAAGTCAAGGTAACTTTACCTATACCTGCAGCTTGTGTTCATGTTCCTTTAGTTAGTAAACCGGCCCACCCATGACTAACTAACTGTTCTTAAAGTTTCTAGTATCCAGCTACAAGAAATATTCTGGAGAATAACAATTAATAAAATGTGGTCTATGACAAGTATCCGTTCATTTACTTAGCCATTCCGCAATATTTATTAAGTGCCCACTATGTGCCAGGCACTGTTCTAGGTACTACAGATACAGGAATAAATAAAACGTATTCTTTAAAAGAAATTCATCCGTAGTAGATGCCTGCCTCTCCAATTTGAAGAGCCTGATTCAATAGCACTGTGTGTCTTTAGACACCTCACTGGCATTCAGAAGATTAAGGGAGCAATATGCTTCGCCTGAAACAGTGATATCTTCCATCTTTCTTTCCCCCTTTTTTTAGGATTTAAAAAACTTTCATATCAAGTGTTAAATACTTTTATCCAAATGGCTATTTATGTAGAAAGAAGCCCTTTAGCTTTGTGTCGTTGCAGCCTGTTATTTGGCCAAAACCTAATCTCTGAAATCTTCAGGTAACTCTGAGTGCTTGCCCTCTGTACCCAGGGAGAACAATCCAACGCTTGTGGAGGTCCTGGAAGGAGTGGTCCGTCTCCCAGAGACTGTGCATATGGCTGTGCGGTACACCAGCATCGAACTGGTTGGAGAGATGAGTGAAGTGGTTGATCGAAATCCTCAGTTCCTTGGTATGTGTGAACTCTCCCCTCAGCCACTACTGCTTCTGATTTTTCCCCTTCCTTTCTCTTACCTCTTCTCTTGTTTTCTTGATATCTCTTTCATTGCTAGGTAGAATGTTTCTAGACACTGAAAGTAAATATATTACGAGTTATTGCTAAGTTGGTTTGCTTTATAAAACTTCACCTTTGTAATAAGCTTTCTTGGAACACTTATAGTTGGTAAAAAATAAAACATAATTCTTCTAGAAGTGCTGAAGATCCATCTGCATGTTTTTAAGGCCCTTGATAACTATAAAGAAGCAAGGGTAAAAGTGTCAGCTTTAGATAACTATCATTGTTCTGATTAATGTAGGCTATTTTTACATAGTGATTCATCTTGGAGTAAAATGGTAACTCTCTGAGTCTTACATTCTTTCTTATATTGCCCTATTACTAATACTTGAATGGTCCTGTCCACCAGTGGTTTTCAAACTGTGCTTTGTGTAGCCCTAGCCACAAGCAGCAGTTGAATGCCCATGAGGAAAGAGATGGGAGATGAACAGGACCCAGGGCTTCCTGACACTGTGTCAGTGAGATCAGCTCCATTTTTATGTTTTATATATTGGAGTTGGAACACATTTTATTTTTAAAAAATAGTTCTTTTGCTTAAAAAAATAAAAAGTAGGGGGAAACCCTGGCCAGGTTGCTTAGTTGATTAGAGAGTCATCATGATATGCCAAGGTTATAGGTTCAATCCTTGGTCAGGGCGCAGATAAGAATCAACCAATGAATGCATAAATAAGGAGAACAATGAACCAGTCTCTTTCCCCTCCCCCCACTTCCTCTTTCTCTCACCCTTTCCTCCTTTTCCCCTTCCCTCTGTCTCTCTCAAAGTAATTAAAAAAAATTTTTTTTAAGGGAATGTAAACGTTTGTTCTAACAAACTAGACTTTTTCCTTGAGTTTCAAATATGTAATCTCTGTTGTATGGCTTTTTCCTTAGACCCTGTATTGGGCTATTTGATGAAAGGCCTGTGTGAAAAGCCTCTGGCTTCTGCTGCAGCCAAAGCCATTCATAACATTTGCTCTGTCTGCCGAGACCACATGGCTCAGCACTTTAATGGACTCCTGGAGATTGCCCGTTCCCTTGATTCCTTCATGTTGTCTCCAGAAGCTGCTGTGGGCTTGCTAAAAGGTATCTACTTAAGATATTAACCAGGAACTGTCTCTCTAAGCCACTTCTGGGAGTTATCTTACATCAGTCATGTCCCAGTTTTTCGGTTGAAATTTACTTAGTGATGGGTAAGGTAGCTTTTCCTCTGAGAGGGAAGAGTGTTGATTATGTGTACCTACGTTCTCAGAATGTTTTCAAACTGCTTACAGTATGTACAGTACTGACTGAGATTTTGTGGGGAGATAGCACATTCGAACTAAACAGTTCGTTTTTGAGTTGGGGAAAGAATAAAAAGGGAGACCAGATAAGCATTGCCATACCAAAGAGGTGAGGTGAGTGGAAATTTAAAGGTGGTGTGCCTGCATCAGTCCTTCAAGTGGAAGCCGAGGGTCCTGGTCTCTTCGTGGTCTCTAACCATTGCTGATGAGCTTACGCTGAGTGATTGTCTGTGGGATGACGCTCAGAGTAATAGAACTAGAGAGGTTAAGGCTAAGGAAAAAAAGACCTAGAAGAGACTTTAAGCATGATGGTTATTTTTAAATATTGGAAGATTTTAAATATATGAAAGAGGGAACAGATTTTCCATGAGTGATCAACTATTAACAATTTACTGACTTTTAGAAAGAAAATGCATTGTAACTCTAAACTTTATGAAAACAAATTGAGGTGTCCTGTGAGTTAGTGAAACCCCTACATCTGCTAGTTGAGAGGGGGTGGGAGTGTACCCAATAAAGTATTGGGTAACATGACCTGTGCGGCATCAGTCAAGGCCGTGTGGATGGCGAACAGTTAGCCTTGGCAAGACTGGATGACCTTTTATGTGAACTGGCTCTGTCCTTGCTCACTTCGACAACAAGGTTTCTGCCAGCAAGTGTAACTGCATTTTCCAAGACATATTTTCTTTTTGTGCATGGATTTTTGTTGTTTCCCTTTATAAGCGTAGATAATTAGGCATTAAATCAGAGTCAAGTATTCTTTGTAACTACTACTATGGTAATTGTTGCCATCTTGTCATTTTCTAGTGAAATTTAATCTTGACGCTAAAGTGATATCTAACCTGTAATAGAATGTGGCATCCCAGTTTTCAGTGGTATCTTCTAGACATAGAAAACTGTTTTCAGTTGCAGTCTTTTCTGTAGGAATGAATTAAAAGGAACAATTATATTTAAGTCAGATTTTAACTTAAAATCTAGTTCTCAGCATAAGTCTATATGTCCATGGCTAATAGGCTGTTAGGAAAAATCATTCCGTTTTTTTTAATTCACATTGGAAGATTGATTACTATTTTTGTTGAATGATATTTCAGGAGATGAGAGATGGTAGAGGGATTTTGGGCCTGGAAGGGACCTAGTCTAATATGTCATCCTTTGGCTTTGGCAGAGTTGCTTCAGCAGTTGGTGGGGACTGTGAAAAGAGCGAAGCTGGGTGGGAAAAGTCTTAGCCTCTAGCCCCACTTGAACCTCACTCTCTCTTTTTTTTATCCCGTCTTTAATTAGAGTTCTAAGTTAAGATGAAGCAAGGAGGGAGACTTTTGCAGCTATTTAAAAAATTTTTAAAGGCAAACTTAACTATTTTCTGTTCAAAGCACTCATTTTATAGGTAAAGAAACTGATGCCCAGAGAGAATGCTTTAAACCCAGTTTATAGATTCTGTTATGGTAGAACTAGAAATAACTCTCTAATTTTAGCTCATTCTTTCAAAAACAAATTAACATTTGTATTTCTCTGACTTCTGAAGATAAGAATTGCCCACAGTACTTAATCAAAAATAAAGTCTCTCCCTGACCCACTAAATTAGAATCTCTGGGAAGTTTGAGAACCATTGTACTGTGCTGTATAAAAATAGCTTTGGCATTGGCTTTGTGGAGGTTTCAGGTCTTTGAAAAATTGGAAGGGGAGATATATTTAAACATCTTTAAATCAGTAGGCTGCTGTAAAGAAAAGCCAGCCATCAATAACAATAACCAAGTGTTGCAATTTAAAAAATAGTGCTGATCTGTCTGAAAGAATGGGGCCGCAGCCCTTGTGGTTAATCACATCATGTAGACTAGTGAATTACCTCACTTCAGATTTTCTTTTCTTCACATGGATCTTCCTTGTCTTGTAGGAACAGCACTTGTCCTGGCCAGACTACCGTTGGATAAGATTACCGAATGTCTTAGTGAGCTGTGTTCTGTTCAGGTTCTGGCATTAAAAAAGGTGAGTTCAGTGATGTAAAGGGGTGGAACCAAGTAAGATGTTTACCTGTTAGAAAGGGAAAGACAAAATTATTTATTTACATTTGATCTTCTATCTACCTATAAAAGCCAAGAAAATGAATTGAAAAGTTATTAAAATTAATATGTCTGTCAAAGTAGCTGTACACGCAGAATACGTGTACAAAAATCAATAGATTTCACTATATCAGTGATATCATTTAGAAAATATAGCATTCAGGTTAACAAGTTTCCTTGAGGTAAGGATGGCAGTCCTTCTCCGATCACACATACAGTGCAGTAACAGTGAACGTGCCAATAGTGTTTTTAGGAGAACATGACAGAATAATTCTTAAGTTTCTCTGTAATGATATGCTGATGGAAATATCTAAGAAATTTTAGGAAAGAAGAATAAGAGCAACCTGCCTTATCTTTAAAATATAAAGCTCTAATGGAATATCAATATAATTAGATTATGTAATACATAATATATGTAATCTTTATCTTGATATGTAATTTACATTAAATTATAATGTCTTAATTACAATAAAAGTACATGGGAAAAAACTAAATATGTTTTCCACTCCACAATGATTATATATTAAAATGTTAGTAGTATGTAGTCTTGGCCAGAATGCAGTTGAGTGAGAATTAAAAGTTTGTGCCATTTGAGTAACTTTCAGGAAATAAACATTGAGACAGGTTGGTGTGTAAGGTTCTGTGTTGTGGTGTTTGCTGTAGGTTCGCATCTGTAATGACTGGGTGTTGGTATCTGTCTCTTCAGCTCTTGTCTCAGGAGCCCAGCAATGGCATATCCTCAGATCCCACTGTGTTCTTAGATCGTCTTGCAGTAATATTTAGGTAAGAAGAGGGGCTCCAGATGCCTGTCTTGGATTAAAAGCACAAGTGAGACCCTTACGCATTAAAGTAATAAGCAAGTGTTCTGTTCCCTCAAACTTCCAGCTATCTCCTGTAATCTCCTTTGTCTGGAAACTTAATTAAGGCCATTGCCTGAAGTCTTGGGGCAAAGACAAGGTCTAAGAACTTGTTCTTGGTAGACCCTTGTCAAAAGACCCTTTAAAATATAATTAATTTAGCCAATCTTTAGATCAGTGATTCTCAAACTTTAACATGCGTCAGAGTCACCTGTATGGCTTACCAAAACAGATAGCTGGGTCCCCTCCCCAGATGATCTGATTAATTAGATCTTGGGTAGGACCCAAGAATTTACATTTTTAATAAGTTCCCTGGTGATGCTGCTGCTTGCTATTCAAGGACGACACACACTTTCAGACACATTGTGTAGTGTATGGGTACAAAGCAGTAATGAAGGTCTCTTCAGTTACCAGGTGAAATTAATCCTTCAAAATCAAAAGGAGCCTAATGATTAAAAAAAGCATTTTAGCCATGATCCAGTGTGGCTTGGTTGGCTGGGCATCATACTGCAAAGCAAAAGGTCATGGGTTCAATTTCTAGTCAGGGCACATTACCTGGATTGCAGGTTTGGTCCCCGGTCAGAGTGTACGGAAAGCAACCCATGAGTGTTTCTCTCCCTCTCTTTCTCCCTCCCTTCCCTTCTCTAAAAATAAATAAATAAATAACTTTTAAGAAAAATAAATAAATCTTTTTAAAAAAGGAAAAGCAGAGGACTTCTGGTTAAGATGGAGGCATAGGTAAACATGGCTTATTTTCTCACACAACAATAGCAAAAATTATAACTGAACTACAAAACAACTTATCACCCAAAACTGTCAAAAATTGAGCTGTATGGAAGTCCCACAACTAAGGGATTAAAGAGATCACATTGATTCAAACGGGTAGGAGGGTTGGAAACACAGAACAGTCTAGTCCCACACCCACATGTGATGGATAGAAATCAGGAGGAATATCTTGGGAGGGAGCAATCCCAGCCACATGCCAGACCACCCAGCTCTGGGTTCCAGTGCCAGGAATATAAGTCCCCATAACTTCTAGCTGTAAAACCAGTGGTGGTTGGGGCAGCAGAGGAAACTGCAGGATTCTCAGGCGTGTCCTCACAAAGTGCCTGCAATGGAATTACACAGACTCATTCCCTCTGGGTTCCAGCACTAGGGTTGCAGCTTGAAGGGCACTAGTGGCATACAGAGAGGAACTGAAGTGTTTTTGCATCAGGGCAAGATCTGGGGGGACAGCTTCCTCCTGGATAAAAAACTAGAGGCCAGGCAGGGGCCATTGTTCCTTTTCTGAGCCCTCCCCCCACACAAAGCCACAGTACAGTGGTGCCATATTTGAGACTCCATTAACCTGCTTAAAAAGGTAAGCCCCACCCTGATGATTACCTAAGGGTCCACCCAGGCAATTAACAGTGGCTTTTCTATGTTAGTCCATCCTGCTAAGACAATGAGTCAGAGCACTCTACCTGATACATAGAAGCAGATACAGGGAGGTGGCCAAAATGAGGGGACAAAAAAATATGAGCCAAATGAAAGTATAGAACAAAACTCCAGAAAAAGAACTAAGCAAAGAGCAATCTATCAGATGCAGAGTTCAAAACATGGGTTATTTGGATGTTCAGGGAATTCATTGGGTACTCCAACAGCATAAAAATGATCCAATCAGAAATGAGCATTATACTAATTGAAATAAAGAAAAATCTACAGGGAATTAACAGTGAGTGGATGAAGCCAAGGATTAAATCATTGATTTAGAACATCAGGAAGAAAATACTCAATCAGAAAGAGCAAGAAAAAGAATCCAAGGCCTTGGCTGGTGTGACTCAGTGGATTGAGCGCCATTCTGTGAGTCAAAGGGTCGCTGGTTCAATACCTAGTTAGGGCACATGCCTGGGTTGTGGGCCAGGTCCCCAGTTGGGGGTGCATGAGAGGCAACCACACGTTGATGTTTCTCTCTCATTCTCCCGTCCCCTCTGTCTAAAAGGAAATAAATAAAATATTTTTTTAAAAAAAGAATAAAACCAGAACAGGATTAAGGTGCTTCCAGGACAAACTCAAATGTGCCAGCATTCACATCATAAGGGTGCCAGAAGGAAAAGAGAAAGAGCAAGAAATTGAAAACTTATTTGAAAAAATAATGAAAGAAAGCTTACTAATTTCACGAAGGAACTAGATGTACAAGTTCAGAAAGCACAGAGTCCCAAACTAGATGGACTCAGAGAGGACCAAGACACATCGCAATTGAAATGACTAAGATTAAGGAGAGAGTATTAAAAGCAGCAAGAGAAAAGTTCCCATTAGACTTCCAGCTGATTTCTCAAAAGAAACTTTGCAGGCTGGAAGAGACTAACGAGAAGTATTCAAAGTTATGAAAAGCAAGGACCTACAACCTAGATTACTCTATCCAGCAAAACTATCATTTAGAATAGGAGGGTTAATAAAGTGCTTCCCAGACAAGGTAAAGCTAAAGGATTTCATCATCACCACACCATTATATGAAAGATTACAGGCAGTTACTTAAGAAAAAGATTAAAACTATGAATATTAAAATGGCAATAAATTCACAGCTATCAACAATTGAATCTCAAAACCGAAGTAAGGAAACAAGCACAACAGCAACAGAATTACAGATACAGAGAACATTGGGATGGTGGCCAGTGGGGAGGGGCATGTGGGAGAATGGGGGAAAAGGTGCAGGGATTAAGAAGTACACATTGGTAGGTACAAGATAGGGGGAGGTTAAGAACAGTATAGGAAATGGAGAAATCAAAGAACTTATATGCATGACCCATGGACATGAACTAAGGGGGAGGATGCTGTGTGGAGGGGGGAAAGGGAGAAATGAGGACAACTGTAATAGCACAATCAATAAAATATTTTTCAAAAGACTAACAAAAAAACAGCTGAAGACAATAAAAGCATTTGAGTGACAACGTTCAAAGAGGGATCCTTACTGAATTGCATAATTTATAGCTTGTGAGACCCATAGGTTTAACTGGAATATCAGAGTAATTTGCATAAAAGCTGCTGTGGAATAAATTAAAATAGGCATTATTTTTAACTAATTAGTTCTTCTTTTTTTTTATCCTTGCCAAAGGACATTTTTTCCCCTACTTATTATAGAGAAAGAAGAAGGGAGAGATAAAAACTTCAGTGCAAAATGGTAGCATCAATCGGTTGCCTCCCATACATGCCCAGACCAGGGATCATATGTGTCCAGGCCAAGGGTCACATGTGCCGATGCCTGAACCGGGAACAAACCTGCAACCTAGGCATGTGCTCTGACTAGGAATTAAACCTGCAGCCTTTTGGTTATGGGATGATGCTCCAGCCAACTGAGCCACACCGGCCAGGGCAGTTTATTATCAACAGCTATCTGTATATGGTCAGTGCAGTGCTTGTATAATGAGAGAGCCCAGTTACATGCCATTCTGAGAGGCTATTACCAATAACTCTTATTTCACAATAAATGAAAAAATCTGCAGTAGATGCAATTGCGCAGATTTAAAGAAAAGTAAATTTTAATTAAATTATTGTTGAACATTTTCTAATCAAAGAATTTTTTTTCTTTAAAGAGGTTGATGGTTAATTATACAGATTTTTTTCTTCTTCAAATTAGTGGATTCTAGAACTAGGCAAGTAGTTGGATTTGACATATTGTGTGTGGACCTGTGTGTTTTATGTATCACTGGGTTCAGACTAGAATCACGGGAAACATCTTTGGTAAACTAGATTTCCTGAAGCTTTTGACTTCTAATGCTGGGAATAAGGCAGTACTTCGTTTCTCATGGTGGGTTCAGACAGTCTGTATATATCGTTTATTAATCCGGAAGAGACTACATATTCAGGTTTATTAAGGGGAAAAATGAAAGTGATGGTAGTGGTGTCCCACATCCGCAGCCTGTGTATCCAGAGTTAGATTGAGTTTATGTGTTCTATTATGTGTTCTAGTGGCAGTGGCTTGAAGGTGGCGATAAATGATGGGATGACTTAAAAACCATTTGCATTTGTTTCAATGGCATAGGAGGGAAAGGTTTTGAGTCTTACAAATAACCTTACTATCTGGTTTTTAGTGAGACTGATACTAAGTAGAGTGACAGGGACAGGGCTCTGGGTCCTCAGTGAAGTTGCTCTTCTTTCACTAATTTGGGCCATTGTCTTTCCGCAGACACACCAATCCCATTGTGGAAAATGGACAGACTCATCCGTGCCAAAAAGTCATACAAGAAGTAAGTGTTAACAGATACCTACGGAACAAGACTTTCTTCCTCTCTTTACAGTGCTGTAACTAGAGTGAGAAGGTACTTCTAGGTTCAAAGGAAGATTTAATTTGTTGATATGGTTTAAATACCAATGAAGAGAGGAATGGATCCATCCAAATAAATAATTTTGATTTTAGATTCTTTTTAAAGATTTTATTTATTTATTTTTAGAGGGGAGGGAAGGGAGAAAGAGAGGAAGAGAAACATCAATGTGTGAGATACATTAATTGATTGCCTCTCGCACACCCCCAACTGGGGACCCAGCCCACAACCCAGGCATGTACCCTGACTAGGAGTTGAACAGACAACCTCTTGCTTTTCAGGCTGGCACTCAGTCCACTGAGACACAGCAGCCAGGGCTTAGTTCGTCCTTTCCTTTCCGTTCCTTTCTGTTCCTTTCCGGAAGCCGGCTGTAGGGAAATTTTGAAAGACCAAAGATGTAGGAAGATATTAACTGTGTGAATCCTAGAGGTGCTAGGAGGCCTGATTAATACTGACATTTTTTTCCCACAAAGCCAGTTAACCTTTCCTGACTTTAGTTTCCCATTGACAACATACTTCCTTTATGCTATTTTAAACTAAGAGTAATGTGAGGATCAAAATGCATGTTCAAGGTGTACTTTTCAGTCTACAGCCATATCACCCTGAATATACCCATTCTCATCTGATCTTGGAAGCTAAGCAGGGTCAGGCCTGGTTAGCAACTTGGAAGGGAAAAGTGATTTTCACACTACAGGGCAGGGGGCAAATATTCTTAAGTGTTCAGTGGTATCAAATAATGCTATTTCCTTTATTCTAGTCCTTTTGTTCAAGGTCTTCCACCTTCTTGAAACTGCCTTTAAACATTTTTCCTCTATAATTCATACTAATTCTTTCCATCCTAAATTAGGAAGTGCAAAGTTTAGGAAAATGTCTTTGTTTTTCAGTAAAGGTAGACATGCTCCCCTTGCAGTTCTAAAGAGTCGTCATGCTTCTCTTAAGAAGTGGTTGTGTTTAAGTGACGGGTAGTGTTTTGAATCTCTACACATATACACACACCCACTGGCAGAATCAGGCCATGTGTGTTCCTATAAAGAAAGCTTTACCAAATAACTTGAAAGCCAAATCAGATATTACCAACTCAGGAACATTTTTTTTCAGCTTTTAGTTCATTATTTTTTTTTCTTGTGCTCTTTCACTTTTAACTCAGATATGGCCAGTTTTATCTGAGACTCTAAATAAGCACCGGGCTGATAATCGGATCGTAGAGCGCTGCTGCAGATGCCTCCGCTTCGCCGTTCGCTGTGTAGGCAAAGGATCCGCAGCCCTGCTGCAGCCACTGGTCACACAGGTGAGTTCTCCGTTAGAGGGAGAATGCAAAGTGTACAGAGCTCGGAATAGGAGCCTTTGGGGAAAAAACTCTGCTGATGAAGCCCTTTTGTATTTACTAAATACGAAGGAAAAAATAATTTGAAAGAAATACATGGTGCCTGTGATAGGTATTTTGTCTTACAAGGGAAACAGCCTATAAAATCTATTCTGTATAATGACAGTCTAAATAGTGGTACATCCCAGTGTGAAGTTAGGAAAAGAGAGTGACTTTATGATCAGTTCTGAATACCAGTGCTAAGTATTTTACATTAATTTCCTTTTTTAAAATATGGTGGATCAAACTTTATTATTTCTTGGCCCAAAGGGATTTTTTTCTATCTTGACCATAGTTAGTTGTTCACATAAGTGTCTTGTCGAGATATAAATTTGACTCTTTTAATCACCAGGATCAATATGTAAGTAAGATAGTATGATTCGCTGTATAGCATTCTCTAAGGTTATTTCTAGAACTATGAGACACCTGTCACTGGTAAGTTAGTCTACTAAGTAATTTGTTTGTGTTAAAGTTAACCTCATAGCAGAGCCAGAACTAGATTAAGGCACGTGAGCTGCCGTGCATGCAGAATTGAGAGCAGCAAGGCCAAGTGCCAGTCCTGCATTTGCAGGACTCTGAACAAGTGTCTTTTTAAATTGTGCACCCCTACTGTGAGGAAATCTGCTAGACTACACCCACCCAAGCTGAAGTGACTCTTCTCCACTTGGACAGGATGGAGAGTTTAAGTAGGTGCACATTCCCCTGACCGTGAGTGCCATCTTAAAATCTGCTTCCTGGTGCTTAGCTCTTAAGGAAGCACCTTCAGGCAGGGTCATCCTAGTGCAGTGTCAGTTCACACTGTAAGACCTTGCCTCCTTAAATTGTAAATTTGATTAAAGTTTGTACGAGTATATATTTTTAAAGAATTTTAATTATTAGTGATTTTCTATATCCTGAGTACAACAGCGTATGTTTGCAATTTGGCCATGTCCACCTCTGTTTAAGGGTCCCCTTTGGTGCAATGTGTTCTAGGTCCAATATAACTTGATTTAATGCCCCTGTGCTATTAGAGGATATCTCATGACTTTGATACTGTTTTTTTTTTTTATTCCTGCTAATTAAGTATGTGACCAACTCAATAGAGTAGGGAAGCACCCTACATAGGAAGTATATTCTAAAGTCAGCCCATTGACAAGGACTTCGGGCCAAAATGGAGGTGTAGGTAAACATGCTTCACTTCCTCACACAACTATAGAAAAAATTACAGCTAAAGTACAAAACAAATAAGAGCCAGATTTGTCAGAAGATCCAGAGGTGTGGAGAAGCACAGAAAGGTAGTGGAATGGGTGGTCCCACATTCACATGTAGTAGATAAAAATTGGGAGAGATACCCTGGGAGCCAGTGATCCCAGCTCCAGACCACACCACCCAGCCCAGAGTCCCAGCACCAGGTAAGTCCCCATGATTTCTGGCTGCAAAAACCAGTGAGGGTTGGGGCGGAAGAAGAAATTGCAAGATTCTCAAGAGATTCCTCTTAAAGGGCCTGCAACAGACTTAAGACTCAAGCAGACCCACCCCTGCTGGGATTCAGCACCAGGGCAACAGCTGGAAGGGCATAAGTGGCATATGGAGAAAAGGGGAGAAAGTGAAGTGACTAGCAAGGGGACGAGTGATGGGGAGACAGCTTCCTCTTGGGCAGTCTCTAGAGGCCAGGCAGCAGTATTTACCCTGCTCCGAGCCCTCCCCCACCCAGAGTCACAAAGCAATGAAATGGGTTGCCTTGCCCTGGCAACTGCCTGAGGCTCTGCTCACGCAATTTACAGGTGCCTTAGCAGGCCACACTACTAAGACAGGGGCTCAAAGCAGCTCTACCTAATACACTAAAACAAACACAGGGAGGCTGCCAAATTGAGGAGACAAGGAAATCTGGCTCAAATGAAAGAACAGAACAGAATTCCAGGAAAAGAACTAAATGAAATGGAGATAACCTATCAGATGCAGAGTTCAAAACACTGGTTTTCAGGATACTCAAAGAAATCACTGGGTACTATAATAGCATAAAAAAGACCTAGGCAGAGATGAAGGTTGCATTAAGTGAAATAAAGAAAAATCCACAAGGAACCAACAATGGAGGAGATGAAGCTGAGATTCAGATCAACGATATGGAACACAAGGAGAAATAAGCATTGAGAAAAGAATCCAAAAAAATGAGAATAAAATAAGGAGCCTCTGGGACATCTCCAAACTTACCAATATCTAAATCATAGTGATTTCAGAATGAGAAGAGGAAGCACAAGCAGTTGAAAACTTATTTGAAAATTTAATGAAAGAAAACTTACCTAATTTGGTGAAGGAAATAGACATTCAAGTCCCTGGAGCACAGAGTCTCTAACAGGTTGGACCCAAAGAGAACTATACCAAGATGCATCAAAATTAAAATGCCTGAGGTTAAAGATAAAAAAAGAATCTTAAAAGCAGCAATAGAAAAGCAGATGGTTATCTACAAAGGAGTTTCCATAAGACTATAGGCTTCTTTTTGGCAAGAAGTATTCAAAGTGATGAAAAGCAAGAACCTGCAACCTAGATTACTCTATCCAGCAAAACTATCATTTAGAATGGAGGGTTAATAAACTGCTTCCCAGACAAGGTTAAACTAAAGGAGTTCATCATCACCAAGCCATTATTATATGAAATATTAAAGGGACTTATTTAAGAAAAAGAAGATGAAAACTATGAATATTAAAATAGCGATGAAGCACAACTATCAACAACTGAATCTAAAAAACAAACTAAACAAACAAGTAGAACAGGAACAGAATCATAGATATGGAGATCATTTGGAAGGTATCACTGGGAGGGGAATGGGGGAGAATGGGAAAAAGGTGCAGGGATTAAGAAGTACAAATTGGTAGGTACAAAGTAGACAGAAGGATGTTAAGAACACTATAGGAAATAGAGAAGCCAAAGAATTTATATGTATGACTCATGAACTAAGGGAAGGGATTGCTGGAGGGAATAGGAGTACTGGGAAGGGGGGCGCAAAAGGAGAAAATTTAGGACAATTAATAATGTCATAATAAAATACATTTAAAAAATAAAATTCTGAAAAAATTAAAGTCAGTCCATGTGACAAAAATTAAGTCCCATAAATAAATAGAGCCAGTGGATCTGTAGTTTGTAAATAAAGTTTTACTGAATGATTGCCATGCTTATTTATGTAAGTATTATCTTTTGGCCATTTTCGTACTGCAGTGGTAAAGTTGAGTAGTGAGAAGATTGTGTGACCAGTGAAGCTATCTGTCCCTTTAAGAAAAAGTTTGCCAATGTCTGACTTGTCATTATTCATTAAGTACAGCATACATACACACATGCATACACACATATTTAAGGATACAGCACTGAGATTCGTAGTTCTCATCTTATGCTCATGCCATGGTATATTCTGATAAGAGTTAGTTCTCTGTCTTTAGCCCCCACTAAGTTTGTAGAGTTGACTTTATATAAATAAGATCAATGCATGTGTGTGGTGGTGGCTTTTTTTTTTTTTTTTTTTTTTTTTTTTTTTTTTTTTTTTTTTTTTTTTTTTTTTTTTTTTTTTTTTTTTTTTTTTTTTTTTTTTTTTTTTTTTTTTTTTTTTTTTTTTTTTTTTTTTTTTTTTTTACTTTTATTGGTATTTATTTTATGCTGAATTTACTCCCAGGCCATAAGCTTTCGTTTCTTCAGTTTCTTCTTGGGTAGCTTTCTCTTCTGGTTTAGGAACATTCTGCTCAGTTAAAATCATCTCAGTGTGGTGGCAGGGAGAGCCCATGTATGAGTTAACCTGCCCGTGAGCTCTGTAAGTTCTGTGTTGCATCTTGGGAGCTTTGTTCACCTGGATGTTCAATGACCAGAGACTCTCGATCTAAACCCCATGCATTCTTAAACATGTACAGCAAAAATTGAACACTTTTTGGGCACTGAACCTGTGTCCTGACTCACTGTTTGGCCTGGGCACACCTACCAAGTCCACCACTGTAATGATGGAATGGCACACATGGCTTCTTTAAAGGGACATCCTTCAGGTACCTGGTGGCTTTTTAATGGCCTTGATGGCCTGGGCAGTTTCACAGGTGTTCTTAAAGTCATTACAAAGATTTGGGCCTCTTGATTTGCATGATTTTGTGGGGTTTTCTGGGTCAAGTGAAGAATGAGGCATTTTCAGAGGTTGCTTCTGGCCACTATTGGGAAGAGCATGACGGCATTTTAAATAGATGAATGCATAGATGCCCCTTAATTTTGGGAGAGTAGTAGGTAAAAGTCCCAGACAAATCATTTAATTTAAATGTGCATATTATGTTAAAAATTTCTTTTGAGACTGATAGCTTGATTGGAAGCACTTTTTACTTAAAAGATTAAATGCAGGGTTTTAGGAGCAACTCAAAATTAAAACAATGCTTTTATAGTCTCCAAGATGAGGTCTTTTGGTATTTTTGTCCCTGCTATGGCTGTAGTAACTTAAAAATGAGAGCAGCCATTAGATGTTAGAAAATTTGAGTATACTATGCTATGGTTTTATAAATGTTACACAGTCCTTGGATAAAATAGTTCTTTAATGGCTGCCAGCTTGAAATATACAACTCTTACAACATCGTTTTGGGAAGATAAAAGGTCAAAGGCTTGAAATAAGTCTAAATAGAGTACTTGAAAATTATTGAGGAACTGAGCCCTGTTTTTCGAAGTGTCAACAAGACACTTTTTCTCTGTTATCTGAAAGAGAAGAGACCAATCTGTCTCTAAATTTCTTCCCCTGGACAGCTTTCTAAGTTGATGCTTACTGAGGGGTAAAGAGTTGAACTAATTGCTGCTTCCCTTGGCAGATGGTGAATGTGTACCACATACATCAGCATTCCTGTTTCCTGTACCTTGGCAGCATCCTTGTGGATGAGTATGGCATGGAAGAGGGCTGTCGGCAGGGATTACTAGACATGCTCCAGGTAGTTTTCTTTTGTGGAATATAGATGTGTTGGACTTAGAGGGCCTAAAGGCCTAGCAGTGTGTTCCTTACCATGTCTGATTCTGTTGCTTCTTTATGTTTGTACCCCAAGCGTGTAGATTTCCTAATAACAGAGGTAGAAACTTCCTAGTTCTCTGGACAAGCTTGCTTGGGAGAAAGAGAAATGGACCACATAAATGTTATGATCATAACTCCTTAATATATGCTCTCTAGAAATAGGGTTTTTCGGGGTGGGGAAGTGAGCAGATAGATTTAAAATAAAGGATCTCTGTAGAGCTCAATCATGATTGTGTTTTTAAATTCTTGCCTGGAACAGCCAGTGAACTAGTTTACTTAGCAGGGACGGTCTTAGGGTAAATAGCAGGCATTGGAAAAGCCTCCCGATATACTTGCCTTTTCCCCCAGATGTCTTTTCCCTTTAGAGCTTTTTTGTTACTTCATATATTACCATTAAAACTTCATCTTTCCCCCTAGTAGACTGACGGTATCTAGGACATAAGCACAGCCTTTACTCTCAGAAACTTCTAAAGCTTTGAAATGACATCTATCCAGTTTCATCAACTAAAATCCATATTTTCAACCCTTCTGGGATGTGGATCTCACATGTGAAAACTGTTAGTGTCAACTGAGAAAGATTTCTGTCTTCCTTTTCTTGATCTTATTCTTATCTTTTCTTGTCTGTGCTTCCCCTCTTTGTTCCTGTGTATATGTTGTGATATTTAGCAAGTCTGAATGCTGTGGCATTTATATACAAGCATTTGTTTTAATAACACCTCTGTTTTTAGGCACTGTGCTTCCCCACCTTTCAGCTCCTAGAGCAGCAGAATGGGCTCCAGAATCACCCTGACACCGTCGATGACCTGTTCAGACTAGCCACCAGGTCAGTTCTTCCAAAGATCAACCCTTTCTTTTATTGTCTGTCCAATCACTTCTTAGTCTTGTCACCTAACACTTGACTGTTTTCTTCTGTGTGAAATGAGGTCAGTGGAGTACATAGATTAATGATTCATAACCCAGAGTTAAATTTTGAGCCAGAATATGCTCAGAAGTGAGGAGGAGGAGGAATTGGATGGGAATAGGAAAAAGTAGCTCAGTTCTGTCATGAAGGAAGAAACACGCACGTGACAATAAAAATGAGCTTGGTACAAACATTTGGCTAGGTCATCACTAAAATCCCCTGTAGTTTTAACTTTGTACACTGCTCTGATGTCAGGCTCCACCTTTTTCCTTGAGTAGCTTAGTGTCCTTTAGGTATAATTATATCTCAGGAAAAAAAATTTAGGATTAAAAGATGCCTTAGAAGTTACCTGGTGCTACACTTCCCAGCTCTGCCCCTAGCCTGCTACCTTACCCAGTACTTAAATTCCTTTCATCAGTACACTGGCATTATTGTCTAACCTTCGCATTCCTTCTTAGTTCCTAGCTCAGGAACTTGAATCAAACCAGGTAGTGAACATAAAAACATTTTTTAAGTTATTAAATATATATTTTAAAAGCATTATTAAATGTATATAATTATACATGTAATATATTTTGTCATTTACAAATGTAAAGTAGTATTGACTTGGCTATTTCATCTCAGAATTGAATACTTTCTGTTAGTTTTTGGACAAGTTAGAAAATCTTTTTCCCCCCATATGGCACAGTGAGTTGTCAACCTCTGTTTTCCCAAGATGCATTCCTTGAAAATGAATTCCTATAGGTGTTCTTTGTACAGATGGTTACCTGGTGAAATATTTGGAAAAATATTGTGTCTTTTTCTTCATGTACATTAAATGATCTGAGAAACCTTGTGAAAAACCGTGTGGAAAGTAATAGA
>PVKU01010211.1:0-54186 GCA_004027475.1 Anoura caudifer
TGGTTCCCCATGCATCTTTCTTCATTTCACTTATTGTAGCCTTCATTTTTTCATCTAATTTGTGAGCAAAATCAACCAATTCTGTGAGCATCCTGATCACCAGGGTTTTGAATTGTGCATCTGATAGGTTGGCAATCTCTTCATCGCTTAGATAAATTGGCTCTGGGGCTTTGATTTGTTCTCCGGTTTGAGCCATTTTTATTTCTGAGTTTTTTGTTTGTTTGTTTGTTTGTTTTGTCTAGTCGCGGCTGTTACGTAGTGAGGGGTGGAGCCTCAGGTGTTGCCCAGGGCGGGACAGCCCCGTCGCTGGGTAGTGACGCTGTATGTGGGGGCGGGGTCTGAGAGGAGATAATGGCGCTTGCTTTACTCACTCTCAGATTCCAGTTCCTTTCACCGCTTCCCCTTTGCCTGGATTATCTGTGCGTGAATGTGGGACCACCCGGTCAGCCAGCCGCCTTGTGCGGCCTCACTGGTTCTGCACAGTTGCTGCCCCGGGCCCGGGGTCTGCTAGTCTCCACCTGTGCACCTGGGGGCTGCCAGCCGCTGCTGCCTGTGTGCCGGTCCGCACCTCTGCTTTTTCCTGCCGCGACTCCGCCCCTCTTACCGGTCTGGATGAATCGTTGTTGGACTTCCAAACAGTTCGATTTTCTGAGTTCTGGTTGTTTTCTTGTTTCTAAATCTTTGTTGTCCTTAATTTGGTTGTGAGAAGAGGCACAGTGCATCTGCCTATGCCTCCATCTTGGCCGGAAGTCTTATCTGACTTTTTAAACTAGGTACACAAGTTACTTCGCTCCAACATGAAAAAATTTTTAAATGCCAACATTTAAAAAACCTTTCTTACATTAAAATACCTCTCCCTTCTAATGACTACATCTGAATTTATTATTTTTTAATACAGCACAAAGATTAAAAAGATGCATTTTTAAAACAGTAGATAAAATTTGCTAACTAAGCAAATTAAACACCAAAAGCAAAAACACTCATTTCCTATCCATGGCTTAAGCAAGTTGCAATTCCTATTTCTGACTTAACTTCCCAATTAAAGAAAAACCTTCTAGTAACCTATTAATAAAATGTCATTCTTGTCCACACATGCACACACACACACACACACACACACACACACATCCCTAAAAGTGTCACTCCAGGGGAATCAGAATATGTTTAGTGAATATCACGGTAAATATTAACTCATCTGGTCCTAAGAATGAGTCCTAGATACCATTTCAAAAATAACCTGAATGTGTCCAGAGTAAACACTGCTCGATTCTTCTGCCAAGTGCGTCCTGTGTGGCGAGGCCATCTTCTTGAAGGATGCCCTGACCGGGTGCCAGGCGCCTGCCTTGCCCAAAACAGCACTTGTACAGTCACCTGCTTATCTGTTTGGCTCCCCTAGCAGAGTGTGAGCGCCTCGCAGGCTGTGCCCATGAGTTACCCACCTTAGTTGCTCCATGTGAGCACCATCCCCTGATAGCCAGTAGCTTCCCGATAAATATTTAACAAACCAATGGACAAATCAGTGAGTGGATCGCAGCAGACTCTTGTTCAACCTCCTTTGAAAATATAAATCTAGATAAGTAATTTTTAAAAAGAAAAGGATAAGATGCCTATGTATCATTGCTAGGGAAACTCTGCATAGCCCTTTTTAAGTATAAGGACACTTACTGGAAAAGCCAATTGCCTTTTCCACAAGAAGATTTGGTTCTTCTGTCATATATCTGGAAAAGAAAGGCCAATACAATTCTTCAGACTGTACTTTCCAGAATGTCTTAACTCTCTTTTAAAGTAAACTCAACATCATACTTGCTAACCACCACATCCACAGCCCAGAAAAATAATCGGAATTTACTACCAGGACCTCGGCAGAAAAAGGAAGTGGTTACCACAGTGAGAATAGTAATGACACATCAATCGCCATACCCTACAGCGAACACCACATGCCTTAGCTTTGGAGGTGTGTGTCTGGGGTGACCAGGTTCGGTATGCACATCATATACAGCTAACATTTAGTCAAACACACACACTGCATTGCAGCAGGCGCCTAAATCAGAAATGCAATTTCTACCTGGAACGACCATGGCACAAGTGAATTTTCAACAACAAATGACACCAAAGCAGTGCCTTGCAACAGGGGGAAGTGCAGGCATAAAAATCACCTAGAAAATTTTTTCAAATTATATTCCTCCATCCTATTCCTTCTCCCTCTCTTTGAGCTTTTTGTTTTGCTTTGTTTTGTTTTTAACCCTTCAGCCCCCAAGGAAAGCAAGTCCTCCCAGCTTAGAATCATTCTGTGCTGAGCTACAACTATTGACTGAAATGTGTCCTGTACTTCCGGTGAACTTCTATGCTCTGGGAACAGCAACAAACACAAGGATTACTTAGGGTTTGTAAGCATGGCTCGGGTTAATGACAGCAAACCCATCCATCTGCTGTATCAACTTGACCACTTGGTTGTGGCTACTGGGGACAAGGGTTGAGACCATAAAAAAAATGTAAGATCCTTTTTGGTCTCAAACACAGGTGAAGTCATGAGAGAAGTCTGCTGAAGTAGAGGTGCGGGTTCCGGCGCAGGTAGGATCAATGCCATCTCCTTTCTAGATGTCCTGGGCCCATCAGTCCATTGAAAAGGAAGTTAGGTTCCAGTCTCTGGAATGGCAAATACTTCGATTTATGTAAAGATGCAACATCCCCTGAGAAGTTCTGAGGCACAAAAAGAACACATGTGTTTGATCTGGCTGGGCCCAGCCAGGAAGAACCTGTGGGATGTAGAGTTGTCTGGACTGTTTCCCCATGTGAGCATGGTGTCCCCCCACAGGCAAATGATCTCCAAGGTCTCTACCAAAAGGCCTAGGATTCCTTCCCCCCGCAGCCCTGCTCCCACTTTTTCTGTGTTAGTGTCTAACCCCTAAGAGCTGGAATGTTTTAAACCTTACATGTAGTCTCATCAACTCATGAAAATCATAGCAATCAATTAAGGTTCATTTTGTAATTTTTATATTTTAAGCATAAGTCTTAATTTAAATGTATATGCTGTGCCCTGCATTTTACAAAGATGTTAATGACAGGTGGTGACATAGTTTTACATTTTAAAGAAAATCTCCCACTCAAAATGTATTATAACCACAGTTTTTGCTGTCATTTTTTACTGTATTTTTCATTACCATTTAGTCCCCTTATACTGCCCCCCACAGTCACCACACTGTTGTGTGTCCATGAGACCTTTTTCCTTTTTGCTCCATCCCTCCAACCCCAACCTCCCTGCCCCACCCCCACAGCTGTCATCTGCTCTCCATCTGGGTCTCTCTGTTTTGCTTGTTAGTTCAGTTTGTTCATTAGATTCCACACGAGTGAGATCATATGGTATTTGTCCTTCTCTGGCTTATTTCACTGAGTATAATGTTCTCCAGGTCCATCCATGTTGTTGCAAAGGGTAAAATCTTCTTTTTTAAGGCCAAGTTATATTCCATTGTGTAAATATACCATAGTTTTATACAATCATTTACTGATGGACTGACTCTTGGGCTACTTTCCTATCTTGGCAATTATAAATAATGCTGCCATGAACTGTTTATATAGCTTTATCTATAATAGAAATAATCCAAATATTCACTAGCAGGGATTTGGTTAAACAAATTATAACACATGTTGTTGATAGGGTGCAACTATTGAAAATTATGGATAAAAATATTTAACTACATGAGAAGTTATGCAGTAAAAGTTTATTCGGGGTTTACTTCTTAGTTACAAAAGCTGTGTGTGTGTGTTTGCTTGAATAGAAAAAAAGGAAAAGAATGTTAATAGTTGTTTTTGCAATGTTAATATTTTTTGCAAGGGTTGTGGGTTAACTATTCCAAGGCCCAAGTAAATGAAGCGGAAGGGGCTAGCAGTAAGTAGTGAGGACTGTGGAGAACTGAAGTACGCATGCTCTTCAGTACCATCCAATAAATGTGTTTAACACTCTTAAGACCAGACAAAGCAATTAGTCACTTTATGATTCCTGGATTTGGGGGTTATTTTCTTCCATGTGTTTCTGTACTCTGCAAATTTTCTATGGTAATTATGTGACATTTCTGTAAGCAGAGTTATTTAAAAATTTGAAGATAGCTATCCTGGTAAAATACAGGAAAAGGCTTTTATATTTCACTGATGGCAAAATGTTTTGGTAATATTATATTTTCAGCAGAAATATAGGAATTATTTCTGCATAATTGTAGTATTAATAATGAAAATAAGTCTCATAAATTATGGGCTAAAGGTGGAAAAGATCAGCCTCCATTTTTCAAATAAATATGTAAAGTCAGGTTATCCCAAAGTTGCACAGCAGGTCTACGGTGGCCAGAGGGCTGTGACACAGCGCTGAGAAGTCTGGCTCGTGCTTTCTAACGTAGACCTCTAAGCAGTCTCAGCATCCAGAGTAAGCGTGTTCAGGAGATGAAAGCCAAACAAAGCCTCAGCTGAATAAACAGGCCAGCTCCACAGACAGGGCAACTTCACTCACAGGTGGAGAAAAAAGGCAGAGGTGAGAATCAGACAGAAAGGCCAGTTCCTGGTAGTTGTCAAGTCTATCAGTCAAGGGAGGACCGGAGGATGGCCAGCAGTTGGGCAGGACCGTTGGGAAACAAGATGGGCGATGCTACCAAAAGCCACTTGTACTGAGCAGCTTTTAGAAACACCTCCGATCCACCATGCGCACAGAGGTACTGGAAGGTGATCCTCTACGTGCCTACAAGGCGCCTGGTGCTTTTGTTCATCTTTATGCCCACGTGAGATGGACAGCATTTTCCCCACTTTATAAACTTTATAACTATAGCTTTTCATTTTATAAACTGGTGAAGAGATGGTCAACAAGCCCACTGACTTCAAAGCCTGTACAGGAGCCATGCCCCTCCAGTCTCCAATCCAGTCTCCAAGCCTGACTGCAGGTTTGCTGACTTCAGAATGGCCTGTGCGGGCACACCAGGCACTGGGGCCAACGGAATCTGTTTCAGGGCTGGGCTGCTAGTCACCAGCCCTTTACCCCTGTGGAGGTCGTGGCTGATCTGAGGGATACAAACTCTTTTCTTAAATATTGCTACATGGACCAGGTGCATAGGTTCAAGGTCATGATTAGCTATGTGTTTGTATGTGAGTAACCCAAATTGAAGAAAATCCCAATGACATGAATAAAGCTCCATCGACAAGCAGAAAAAGATGTTAGGTGCTATGCATCCAAAATGAGTCTTTATCAAAACATTTTTCCAAGTGTTGTGAAAAGCATTATCCCTTGAACATAATGATAGTTTGACTGCTACATTGTGCAAAGCCAACTATTGAAGATTCTGATTAATGTTAATGACATTGTATTTTTTAACAGTATCTATGTTTCCATTATTTCAAAAAATTTACTTTATTTTATATTTAATAATTTCTAGACTGGAACTGAAAATAAAAAAATCATGTATTTTATAAATATAATAAATGCAAATTTGCAGTTTAAAGTTCTTCCCCGCATTTCATCACATGCTAGTAATGAATGTATCTGTCCACACACGTGACCTCCGCAGGGTTAAGCCAGGTTGGTTAGGACAATATAGTGTCTCCCCCACTTCTCTCACAGTGCCGTTCCCATAGAAACTTCCAGGTATCAAAAGGTGCACCCTATGCCTTGGAAAGCGCCACAAAAAAATTAACATTGCTAACTCATGAGTATGCCAAAAATACAGTACCAGTGGACTGAAAGAAATTAGAACAGTTGCTCAGCTTTACTTTGATGTTTATCTTTAAAAAGAGTTAACTTACTAAGACTCACAAAGTTTGTCCAGAAAGTCTAGCCATTTTTAATATGAGAACGGTTTGCACAATATCGATGTGACCTGGAAGCCAAAGAGAGTGGACTGGAATGCACATGCTTGAACAATGACACCTTCACTGTACTAGTCAGTGTGTACTGTGTGGGTGACACATTGAAAATGACTGAGCGAGCAGAGCAACGAATCTGCATGTAATTATGCATTAAGCTTGAACATTCCTTCATGAAAACCATTCAGATGATTCAGACAGCTTTAGGGGACAATGCAATGAGTGCAGTGCAAATAAAAGTGTGCACACCTGGCTGGTGTGGCTCAGTGGATCGAGCGCCAGCCTGTGAATGAAAGCATCGCTGGTTCAATTCCCAGTGAGGGCACATGCCTAGGTTGTGGGCCAGACTGCCAGTAAGGCGTGCAAGAGACAACCACACATTGATATTTCTTTCTCTTTCCCTTCCCCTCTCTCTAAAAATGGATAAATAAAATTTTTAAAAAGTGTGGCACAAACACTTCAAAAATGGTCAAGAATCTGTTGAAAGTGGTCCATATTCTGGAAGGCCTGCAACAAGCAGAACATCTGACTATGTTGAATGTGTATGGGCTGCAATCAACGAGCATCAGTGACAGTGTGAGAACTAGAAGCTGATCTGGGGATTCCAAAAACTACTGTGTCTGAGATTTTGACACAGGATCTTTGCAGGAAACGTGTCATGGCAAAATCCAGTCCGTGGCTTCTGCTACCAGAGCAGAAGGAACATCGCGCTGCAGTTGCTAATGACTCTGGAACTGTATAAAGTCTGAAAGTCCTTACTTTGAAGGGGACTGAGGTGTCAATGTCCTATGAACGTTGTTCCTTGTATATTGTATCTTCTTCAACAAATCTTTCTCATATTATATGGATGGATACTTTCTGGGAAGATCTTGGACAAGGGTGGGACTCCAAAAAACCCGGAACTTATTTATAAAAAAATTATGTATGTATTCTTACATGTTTAAACTGCAGATACCTTCAAAGTACTCTCCCTTTGATACAACACACCTATTGCGGTATTTTTCCCACTGCTCAAGTTTTTGAACTCGTTGATTTTGATGCCTTTTAGTGCTTCTGCCTTGTGTGGTTTCAGCTCTTCTACATCGGCAGAATGTTCCCCTTTGGGGAGTTTTCCATCTGGGAAACAAGACTTGCTGAGGATGAGGTGAAGTGAACAGGGAGGGTGGGGAACAGGAGTCATGCCATTTTTAACACTCAGTGTGGTGTGGGCAGGTGCACTCATAAATCACCCATCATGAAATGGGCAAAAGCATCCAGTCTCCAAAACAAGTTCACCGAAGCCTAATGTAGCCTCTCACAACACCAGCTGCTACACTGGTGAGTTCCTAGAACGCTTTCTCACCTAGTGGGAAAGTCTGTACTACAAGGGGCCCACCCTCCAGAAGATAATTCCACTTTTTTTCAGGGTCACCCCTCATACACTAAGTTTACAACATATACTTTGGTCCATCTTCAAACAAAATAGTGGCTTCTGGTTATTAAATAAGCATTATCTCCGGCCACTTTAACGTGTTTTGATTAGAGAAGAGAACAGACATTCGTGACTGTGATAAGGTCCACAAACCTTTAGCACAAAGTTGACTTTTTCGGCACCAACCCAGAAGCAGTGACAACTACTGTGTAATGTGACCTGCCCCACCCCCATCCCACCCTGCATCTTTTTATTCCTACAGGAAACTACAAACCTCCCAAAACATAACCATTATCTAACGGAGAGGTCACTTAATTGCAACATTCACAAAGCAGGCTCAAAAGAAAGTAAGACAGATAAAATAAATGGTGAACCTTATCTACAAAACTATATTTAAATGATTACTTCAAACTACCATGGTCACATTGTATTCAGAAAAAAATTTACTTAAGGTAATAATGTATCTAATATACATTAGAAATAGTTCTATCCAAAAATAATTAAAAAGCATTAAAGCTAAAAAAGATTCAGTTTTTATTAGCTAAAAGATGTCCTCAAAGTCTTTCTGAGTCTCATTCTTCAGGAGTACAGAACAAAACATTTCTATAGAAGACACAGAAACACAAATAACTTTTAATGGTTTCAGTAAATAAAAGCAAGGTTGAATCTATGATTGAAAAATGAAAATAATTACAAGTATACATACATATGCAGAAAGTACAAGTTTCGAGAGCTTGACATCAATCAACTGCTGTCAAAATACATACTTAAAATAACCCAAAATAAAGCTGCTCAACAGTAGGGCACAAAATGTGACAAAGAGGGCGGGGGCGGGCCAAGAAAAGGAATAAATGAAAGCGAGCAACCTCCCCAAAGGTGTTCTCACAAACAGGGACTCAGATCGGAGGAACAGATACAAACCTGTCCAGCAATGTGACCAATGAGCTCATAGAAAGTGATGAAAAGTCAGGTATAAATCAAAAACGACAACCCAAATCCCAGAGAGTCTTACATTTCGCCCAGACATTAGCTAACCCCTCGGATCTGCCAGGTGCTATGGTGTTCATCACTCTCCATTAGAATGAAATGTGGGACAAACACATTACTGGCTGGAAAGAGTGTCTCAGAGCTAACTCACCCCTGAAGGTCAGGGTCGGCAGTATATTACTGTCATCACACAATATATTTCTTGATATGGAAAAGTAACATGTCTGAGAAATTAAAGTAAAATTTATTTTCAACAATCAGCAGAATCTCAAACTTTCAAATGACTGGATGTTGAAATGCCCACTAATCTCAGACTCTCTGCACTCTCTGCCAGGGTTACCCCACTGTGCTCTTTGGCCCAGGAGTGACCAAACCGACAGGTCCCAGAGTCTTCCTGCCCACGTCCTCACTCTCAGAAGAACATTCCATTTCGAAGACTTCTTTAGAAATGTTTTTAAATGATGCAATCTGCCGAGAACGCTCCGACCAGAGCAGCCGCCCTGGGGCTCCCCGCCCTCAGGTGGCACCGTGTCCACGCGTCCGCAGCTTGGCTGCCTTGCTGTGCTGAGCAAGTTCTTCCCCCGCCTCCCTCCAAACTTACTGTTATGGCCTTTTGTATCATCTGGATACAATCTGTTCTAAATCAAGTAATCCCCAACTTCTGCCTCCAGAGAAATCTACAAATTAAAGGCAAAACAAACAAAAATAAACTTTATGAAGAAATTAAAACCTTTAAAAGTTATTTTAGCAATAGGTAGCAAAGTCTACCAGAAAAGACTGCCTCCTCATTTATCAACATTTTACTGACAATTTGCAAGTCTGATGAGACCCTCTAAGAAATATAGATACTAAAATATGTCACAAGAAAATGCTTGAAGTATGTATTCATATATGTAAACACAGCAGCACACTGATAGTTCACAACAAGCAATCAAATACAAAAAATGTGCCATGAACCAATGTTGATTTTACAACCAAAAAACAATGTTAATGTTCAAATCATGATTTCCTGATAAAGAGACAAGGTAAAAATAAGAGATAAAAATGCAGGTGTAGACATCCAAGTAAATAATAAAAAACTAAATAAACACAATATAAAATGAAACACAACTGTGGACAAGAGAGAAATTTAACACCTATGGGAACACATGTAGGCCAGGTATTCTATTTTCATCACAATAAAGCCACAGTAAGTTATTTGATAATATTCTTTGTTTACTAAAGGATGGCAAGTATTTCTGCTGGTGGCAGGTATGGATTATTTCATCAAAAAACATTACAAGGCTGAGGCATTAATGATACCACTTGTACATCAACCAAGAGTTCCAATACCCTCTCATTAATCTTCGACAGCTGATAATTTGAATAGAAAGTCATGATGAATCAAAATATATGTCAGTTTTAAAAAGAAAATCCTTCAATGCATACTCAGCATCTAAATGGTAAACACAGAATAAATTCCTAATCTGACATAAGATTTTTTTAACTCAAGGAAAAAAATACATGAATGAGTCTCTATTTATAAAAATGCAAATCATCAAAACAGTGAACAGTAAGTTCAATTTGAAATGCTCATCTGGTGCAGTATTTAACTGTCAAGAGGGAGCAGCTCAAAGGACATCACAGAATCTATGAACCAGCTAGAAGGAGCCATCCACACTTTGCCCTGCCGGACCCTCTCTGGGCGATGACTGGACAGATCCTCGTAGATGATATACTGTGTGCAGAAGCGCTGATCGGAGTCTGGGTTGGCATGGTACGCGACTGTATTGATGGTCTGAGTCACGTCACTGTCGGGTTTGGGCTTCCTATTGAGGATCTGGCCCCCAGCTGCAGTGACAAGCTTAATGAGGTTGTCCTTTGGAAGGTGTTTGAAGTTTCCTCCAAAATAGAAGTAGCATCCATCAAACAGCTTTGGCAACTGAAATAAAATTTTTTTAAAAATAAAACAAGATTAAAAAAAACTTGTGAAAAGCAGATCAAAATATTTTAAAACACCGCATAAAAATGACGGCATTAAAAATATAGTCAGGAGCAGTTACGCAGTTACTTAAGGAGGTTCGGGAACAAAGTGTACTAAACTTCCCTGGGTATAAATTTTTTTCCCTAAGGCTCAGTCAACCATCTCTGGTACTTTTGACTCTCCTAAGATTTTAGGTGTGTTTTGCATAAAAAAAAAAAAAAAAAAAAAGCCGCCGAAACTGTTCACCAAACTTCTTTTGTCAGACAGTCTATTCATATTTACTAGGACTTAAAGGCCAAGGACTGCTGGGTATCTGACATAAGCTTCAGGGAGACGGGCTTAGACGGTAGGAGTAACATCTTCTCTGTGGACCGTCTAGTTCTACGTATTCACATTCAGGACCCTGGACAGTACCAGGCGGAGGTCTCCAGGGCCGCTGAGTGGCCATGTGGCCTGTAGGGGTCAGAGGCATATTCCCGGGGGCACAGATTATGAAGCCATGGCTAAGGGTCCAATTAGCTATGAAATACACTCTGTGTACTTTATGAAAGGAAAGTTTCAGGCTCTCCTTGTCTGAAAATTTGTCATTTCTAATGTACATCAGCAAGATAATGGAGTGATATCCATCACAGCTACAATCCATGGCAATCAAGACATATGGTGACTGAATCTGAGCAGCAGCTGTAAGTCTTCTTTCAAGTTACTTCCTGCATCTGCGACTCACCTCGGATTCTGAAAGGTTTATGGGAATGTTCAAGATGCCAAAAATGCATTAACAGTATGAAATTATTACCTTCTGGATTTTACTGCTCATCATGATCATCTCTCAGAATCAAGTGTTTGAAATAAGTACAATTAAAATTTTAATCAGTCACCTGTACTCGCTGAGAGGGCAGGCGAAGTTTTTCCTGATGGTGCTAATAATATTCAGACAGAATAAGAACAATGAAAGTAGCAGCAAAAGAGAAATACCAGCTGTTCTCTGTTGATCCTGCTTCTGTGGGGTCCTCCAGGAACCTCAAACTTCTCTTCCTGCTCCCATTCTCTGCTTTGTAGACAAGCGTTCACCCCTGACAAAAAAAGAAGAAAAGCAAAATAAATGTCAAGTGAGCATTACTTCTTTCTCATTGAAAGTAAGCAATTTACCTAAGTGTTTTTTCTTCGTCTTAGGTAGTGTTTCTAAATAGAAACTTGATGCCCAAAACAAATGCAATAAAATGAGCTTTCCATATGTAAGAAAATATAAGAAATCTCTTCTTCAGAGGACTGAGCAATGAAGTAGTACTGAACACTAACAAATGTGTTTTCTTACTGAAAAAAACAAAATCAATACAGCATTTCACAAATATGCACCTAAATTATCAAAATGAAGGTAAGTCAATAGTCCCTGGTTTAGCTCAGCCCACGGTGATCTACCTGAACTTGAATGTTTATCATCTGCACGCTTGTTTTCATAGTCATGTCTAATCTCCTGTGAGACTACAAGCAATTTGACATGAATCGAAGTGTTTTGGTCCACTGCCCCCAGCTCAGCAGGCCACACAACAGGGGCTCCACAGAACTGGCTAAAATCTCCAATAAGCAGAGCCTAAGGCATGTTTGGGGTTTGACAGGTACTCAGTGAAGTCACCATTCTAGTGATGACTTGGTGAATACCTCTAGCGCTTCAGAGCTGCTTCAGTTGAAATGTTCAAAGGTGCTGCTGAACACAGAGTCAGGAGATTTTAGTAACTCAATGCTCCATCTCTCCAAAAGCAGAGCCTTGTCAGGAGACTGAATTTTTTCTTGACTTGGGGCTGTTAATGCACATTCATATTCCACACTAAACTTTGGCCTATCTATAACTCCCTATCACATGACACTTAATTTCTTAGCACAAGAATCATAGTTGGCCAACTTTGCTATGCTGAATCCTATTCTAAATCCTATTCTTCTCATTAATTTATCATGAACATCATGGTTCTATGAAAATTGTTGGTTTTGTGCAGTAAAAATTATATTTTACAAATACTATAATTTTTAATAGTCACTCACAAAATTTTTGACTAGGTCAAAGTTCCCTACTAGAAACACTGCTAGTGTGTTCACATGACATCACATACTGCTTCCATATGAAACACCAACCCCCAGGTAGTCTAGCTAAATCACCAACTTACATCAAACTCATTATTTTACATGTAAACTACTACTACTTTTTACCATCCAGCATGGAGCCCCATCTAAACCTACTTTCCTAATGATATTTGCAGAGCACTCATAACAGAATCTTTAGACAATGAACAGGTCAGCCGATAAAGCCAAGGACTTAACACTGAGCATTCCTATGGCATTTACTGAGGAAGGTGAACAGCTAACCTCTAACTACAGAAGTGGATAAACGGGCTATGTTTATGCCTGTTGTTTAGCCATTATTGTTTTATTTACTGTCAAAAAAGCGTATTAAAATGGTATCTGTTCATCCTGGTAACGTGCTGACTTCAGTGACCCAACAGGATGCAGCCTTAATGGACACCAGCGAGCGGGAAGCACGGCACGGAGGAAAGGCGACGGCAGGCACCAGGCGGGCCGCTCGGCACTTCCCCAGGGCGATGCCAGCGCCTGCACGGCGTGAACACGCCTCAGGTCATAAAGCTGTCAGCTGTACCACAGTTGTGCCGTTGACTTCGGTGAAGTACGGAAGGAAACCCATGCTCCATTCCTGAGCTGAATGAAGAAGGCCTTCCTCTGATATTCTCTTATTCTAAGTAACAATGTGCCAGCTCTCTAGGCCACCTGATACCAGCTAAATAAGCAAATATAGCGCGTATTTCCCCCTGAAAACAAAGTGCTCCATTAGAATTGCTGTCATAACGTAGGAAATATCAAGAATTTCTTAAAGGCTAGGGGTGACAGCTAGTCCCAGGTTGCACGTATAATGTCTGCAAAGGTCCGATTCCACACAGCTGTGAGGAACCTGGTGTAAACTGGTAGGAAGTTGTGGAGACAGCAATGAATGGGAAAACGCAAATCATATTTAAAGACACAAAAACGAAGTGGGTATGCTGGACACAACCACACAAGTTATCTTTTTTGGTCCTTTGCCATGCTGAAACTCCTGATGCTGCATCTTATCAGCCTCTTCCTTCCTTAGGAAAGGAAACTTAAGTCCTAAGAGATTTAAGCAACTTTCTCTGTGACAACTGAAATGAGAACTCACATATCCACAGTTTAAAAACATGTATTCTTTAATCTTTGTTCTTTATTATTTTTTTAAAAGAACATCTTAGTAAATGCAAGGCATTCTCTACTCAGAGTTAATATATTGTGACTCTCTTACAATAAATCACATAATCAGTTAATATATGAGTAATAGGAGGATCCTGATTCTTAAGAGATTAGCCAGGTATATGAAATGAAAAAACAAACCCAAACAACTGCTGGCTACGTTGGAGAAGGTGTACGAGAACATGCACTTGGCTCTGTCATCAGTGGACCAATGAAATGACTTTATTTAACCCAACTACCGTCAAAGTTGCTACTCCAATCTGAACCCTAGGAGTTTCGGAACGAAGATGTACTGCACAGTAGACTTTTACGATAATTACAAATTCATACCAACTTCCTAGCAAACCTCTTGAGATCACCTAACTGTACTGGTGACTAAACAAGTAGAAAAACAAGAATGAAATACTTTAAAATAAACTTTCAACAATTTAAATGTTGATACATTAACATCATCAAGGAAATGGAAGAATCTCTCAGCCAAAATATTATCTAATGAACCTGCCTAAATAACAGATTAATATCTTAAGGTTTTATTTACTCAATAAACGTTAACCTGCAACAAGAATACTTAAGCCTAATTTCCATGTTAAATACCAGAACTTTTCCAACATTCCTACTCAGAAACACATCTAAAGGATGGTATACAGCCCTGGCTGGTGTAGCTCAGTAGATTGAGCGCAGGCTGCGAACCAAAGGGTTACTGGTTCGATTCCCAGTCAGGGCACATACCTGGGTTGCGGGTCAGGTCCCCAGTGGGGGCCACGTGAGAGGCAACCACACACTGATGTTTCTCTCCCTCTCTTTCTCCCTTCCTTCCTCTCTCTCTAAAAAAATAAATAAAATCTTTTTTTTAAAAAAAGATGGTATACATATACTGTAACATATATCAATATCTTAAAATAGGTCATTGTTGAATAGGTACTTTTTAAAATTTAACCAAAATATATTTTATAGTCATAATATGTACTTAACAAAGTCCTTATTCTCCCATTATCTGCCACTAACATAGATGAGCACAAAGATAAATTCTTATTCTTTTTGGAAGAAGGAAGCATACGCAAGACCACCTGTTAGCTTTCTCAGCTATTAATTTCCAAACTGAAGTGACTTTACATGAATAAGTTGTGCTATTTATGTAAACACTGATTTCTGCCTATGCCAGAATGTATACACTTTAAAATGTTATCACTATCCTTATAAAAATGTTTTATATCCTTTCTTACTTTTTACGTTGCATTATATTTTAAGATTTTGACTGAAGCTATCACTGTGCATAAATAGAGGAATTACTTATCTTATTAAAGTAAGAGATTCTTTTAGCCCAGATGTATTCCTGATCATGTCTACCATTTCAAGTAAGCTTTCCTTTGGCCTGATTGAATAACTTTTTTTATACGTGGGTATGTAGCCCCAATCCCAAAGTACCGCGTAACTCAAAGTTATTAACTCAAAGTCATTAAGGTAGCTCTGGCTACTGTAGCAAAACCTGGAATCTTTGCATACTAAAGCAGCTTATGAATTCTGGGTTACGATATTTTTTTTTCAAAAAAGAAGTTTGTGCTATACCAAAAGGCATTCCTTTATTCTAAATCTCTAGTAACTACTCTGACCTCTTACCTCATAAACACATATATAACTACAGGTGTGTGTTTTCATTTTAGCTGCATGAATGAGTGATGACCCTTCATGGATCTCTATTAAGCTTGGCGACTTTTTTGTCATTTTAGAAGAGAAAAAGAATCATACCAATGGGATGGAGTAGGAAAAGAGGATTCCTGAATCCACCGCTACACACAAATGATTACAGAGCACAATGAAGCCAGAATAGAGCTTCAGCATGAAGATCTGTTACATGGACAAAGGGGGAGATTACCCGCCATGGTAAGCCACAGAATTTGCTCACTTCTTTCAAAAGCTAGAGCAATAAGTAAACCCGTATTTTAAAGAATTGTTTTTCTTCTGCAGCTACTGTAAAAAGTAAAATAAAAGCTAAATGCTCCATCATAAACATCTAGTTTTGGAGCTGAAATAGCACCGAAAATCACAATTAAGTACCACTCCCAGTTAACACCAAACATCCCAAAAAATAATTAAAATAGAATCCAACATCACTCTGTGTCGAAAGGAAAAGCCTTAGTAAATCTCATTAGATCTATACTAGGCACTTATGTAACTTAACAGCATATTAGAAAAAAATTGAAGAATTTCCCTCTATTAAAAAACAACACTCATATTATAAAAACAGAGGAACTTATTTTTAAATACTTTACTTTTAGGCTTTTTAGTCAAACAGGATGTGATATCACTGAACTTTAGAAAAAAGAAAATCAACTAGAGGAAACATTTTAAACCCATGACAAAAGAAAATGGAAAAAAACAACTTATACTCACATCAGTTTCTGAAAAACTGGGTGGCAAGAAAAAGAGGAAATAAACACATTATTATGAAATTCCACAGTAAAGAGTGAATGAACAATGAAATAAAGGCTAAAAGGGAAAATAAAAGCTAAATGCTCTAATCATGCCGGCATGAACATCCAGATTTGGGACATCACAGAAAACTGTCACAGACCATTAGATTTTGTGATTCTACATAAATACCATTTCACAACTGGTTATTTCTGGATACGTTTAAGCCAGCATCCTAATTATAAACATATTGATATATAAAAACATATTTCTTCATATGATAGTATATTGTACTGATTTTACTTAATGCATATTAAAAAACAGGTCAAATTCTACCACAAAATATATTACTGTATCATAGAATTTTCTTAGGAAAACTCTGGATAGCAATTCTAAAAATTTTGTTATGAATAATAATATAAAAAAGGACCAAACTGTGTAATGTCCAAAATTTTTCTTACTAAAATAATTTACAAATTCATGTAAGGTGACTGCAGGGGGTGGGTGGAAGTGGAAGGGGTATGTATAGTGAGGATAAATGGTGATGCGAAAAAATAAAACAAAAAATAATTTAAAAAATTCATACACAGTATTCTTTTTCAGTCATATCTTTACAGTTCAAATGTTTATGTAAGAATATCTTTTGATCAGGACAACCACGTATCGAAATGCGTTTGCTAGGTCTGTGCCACAGATCTGGCTGTCAGCCGGAAGAAATACACACATGGGCTCCAAGTTCCCCAACTGAGACGGGAGCAATGCCCTGCCCAATGACTGTCCGGAAAAGACTATGAAGAAGGTATCGTTGTCAGAACTTGGGAAGCTGAATTTCCTCCTAGACAACTTGAACTTCATTTAACAGGCACAGTTTCTTACACTGTTGCAAATAAACAGGCACCTACTTATTAATCCACCACTGTTTCTTCTGATTATTTCTTTGCTGTGTGCAGTCACACATTTATATATTTTTAAAGTAAGGATATCATTGTTCTATGTATTTTAAAACTAAAACAATCCTGTTTTAATAATACTGCAGTCTTAATCATACAAAAATGTAAGTTTTTTCAGAGAATATCTTTAAACATTTCAAATTTTTCTAAATTCTCTCATATTTAGGTTATTCTCCCTACTTCTTGCCATTAAGAAATAACAACGGAAATAGTCTTTTTCTTTCTTTTATTGGTTTTACTTGCTTAAGGTAAATTCTCAGAAGGGAAATTTTTAGATCAAAGAAGGTTAATCTCTCTTTGGACTCTATATTAGAAAATATGGGGATATGAACTTCAGTAAGAGATTCTATCCGTCCTTTATCCTGAAAGAACCACAGATACTAGAACATGTTATTCACTACTGTGAGAATCACCAAAGAGCACACTATTAAGTAAGCTTGAGTCCATCAGTGATTCTATAAAAATGACACAGCCAAACCATTAAATTGACAAAAATGTCCATTTCTTAAAGAAGGCAGATTTCATGGACCTGAATCATGCAGCCTGTATATGTAACCAAATGCAAGTGCAGCATATTCACAAGAACTATACACTGAGAGTTAAGTGGTAAATGCCGTAACATTCGAAATCTCACATGGTTTCTTTATTACTGAGATCTTATTATTATGAAAATCTATTCCTTCCTATAACCACTGGCAAGATTTCTGGCACAGACTCCGTACAAAAGCATCTATAATCATGAAACCATTTTAAATAAATTTTTTAAACACTGACACCCGGAGTAAGACCTGCCACAGATTTGCAAGGGAAAAGCTGCAAAAATAAGAGACAGAAAGGAAAAGTTTTTTTCTGACATAAACGGTTACCCTACTTGCTTATCAAATTCCTTGTCATACTTTTCTAGCTGTCCTGACTGGGAGAGACTAACAGCAGAGCCCAGTGAGGAGACAGGAAGTGCCTTTCTGGTCATAGCCACCTGGCTGGGCACGAACACACTGTGGGCGCTAGCATCGCAGGACGGGGGACAGCTGCATTTAAAAGGAAATGAACACCAACTGCTAAAAGGAGACAATTACACAGACAAAGTCAACTTCAAAAGACAGATTAAATTAAGAATATCTTAATAAATCAAGCATTTCTACCATAAACCTTGAAAGCACAGAGCCATAAAACAAAGTTTTTTAAAACTAATTCTCATCCATTATTTGCTTCTTTAAAAGTTTCATCAAAAATATATATTTTTCTGCCCTGGCTGGTATGGCTCAGTGGATTAACCAAAGGGTCGCTGGTTCAATTCCCAGTCAGGGCACATGCCTGGGTTGCAGGCCAGGTCATGTGAGAGGGGACATGTGAGAGGCAACCACACGTTGATGTTTCTTTCCCTCTCTTTCTCCCACCCTTCCCCTCTGTCTAAATATATATATAAAGGTAAACACTAGTAAGATCAAGATAGAAAGCTATATCATCATAAGACTCCTCCTATGATACCTTTTCCATCACTATTATTATTTTTCACTGTATTTTTTCATTACCATTTGTCCCCTTATACTCCCCTCCCCCACAGTGAACACACTGCTGTCCATGAGTCCTCTTCCCTTTTTGCTCGATCTCCCCACCCCCTAATTCCCACCACCCTGCCCCAAGAGCTGTAACCCTCCCCTCTCTCTCTACCATTACTCTTTTTTAACCATTAGTTAATGAAAAAAGATCAATCCATCATCCTATTTTAGCCACTGTAACAGAAGTAGATGCTTTTGCTGCTGAAGAGTAGAAGATAGATAGCCCTGTATGAGTTTCCTATTTGTCTTTAAGCCCTGGGTGAATCAAGGTGAAGAAGGCCAACAAGAGCAGGGGAGGCGGAAGGCAGCTCCGGTGGGGGTGGTGGCTGACCACCACCAAGCAGCCGGTAACGGGGATACAGTTGCAGCGGAGATTTGGACAACAGTGGCACCACTGCCCCCAGCCAGGTAGTGCAAGCTGTCAGGCTTTCCCAGCAGCTTCCTAAAATGTACCAGATTGGCTAAGAAAGCAAAAGGGTGTTTACATCAGGTTTCAGAAATCATAGAGGGAAAGCAATAAACTACTTTCATTTCATAGCAGCATTATTTAAAATATGCATTTATTAAAGTTAAACTTATCATTTAATACCAATATGAATTGCTTGGGCTTAAAGTTCTACAACGTAATCCATTTATGCTTTATTAAAATAGTTAGTATTATAGAAAAAGCCTTTAAAACCAGAACATATATGTGGCCATTTACCAAGAACACAAAATGATACCATTAATATGACAAGCTTTTGAAAAATGAAGTGGCTAAACTACAGGTAAGAAAATTGGTATAAATTCTTGAAATAATTATGGGCAATAGTGAACTATAAAAAAGGAAATTACTTAATCCATTTTGTAACTTTCCCTAATCCAACACTTACACTCAAATTTTAGGATCCAGCATCCATTGAGAATCCCAAGCATACATTTTAGGGTGCTTTGAACTGTGTCACCAGGAACAATGACATGAGTCACTAGAACACAAAAAAAGCAGTAAAAGAAACAGAGATATGAACCAAAATAATTCTTTAACTAGTCTGCTATTTTATAACCAGTCTACACTTTATAAACTTTTATCTGAATTTTCTTCAAAAACAATTTTTATACTTAGGTATAAAACTTCTTTTAATATCTTTCTCTAGCCTAGCCACCACTATAAAAAATCAGATCATAAAACAAATACCTTAAAACCACATTAGCACAAATCATTTTTTCCTTTATTTTCAAATTAAAACTGAAGAATTAAAGCATTACATCCAGTACAATTTATTTGTCATTAGCAAAGTCATAAATCTGCTCTTCTACAATATTGTTCCATCCTAAACAAAGGGAAAAGCTTTAAACTTTGCATTTCCTAACCAAATTAAACCTGTAAGTAGTTTATAACTACAGAAATATTTTAGATTACAAGATTCAAAGTATACAGCCACTTTCCAAAGGAGTTCTACAAAGGAATTATCTATTTAAAATTTTTTCCTGCCAAAAATAAATAGTCCTCACCTGCACTGTCAAACTCAGCACATTTTTTAACCTTAAGAATTGTTGCAAGGTCACTGAGCTTTTTCTGCTGTTCTGAAGAAAGCCCGCTGCCTATGAGCACAAAGGGTCCATCCCTACGCTGACCAGCATTCACCTGTTAACAAAAAAGAGGAAACGCCGGTGTTAAAACATTTAAAAACTAGAGAAAGATATTAAACCGACCTTTGCTTGATGTAAGCTTGAATTTCATTACTTAGCTTACTCTATCTACTAATTCCCAACAATTTCCACTGAATCATCACTAAAAACCTCAATGCCCAATTTACTTAAATAATTATTTTTCCATTTCTTTACTGCCCCCCATCCCCAATTAAAACGTTACTTGGGATAGCTCCTCATACCTAAGGCATCTTGTTTCCTTGATTCTAAACTGGGTCTCTTTAGGGTTTTGCAACTTCATTCTGTCATTAATAAGCCTTTTTTTTAAGGAACCCAAAATACCCACTTAAAATGATACTCCTTATCTCCCATCCACCAACTTACTTTAGTTGAACTGGAACTTGGTCTCTTTAAACTGAGGTTATGTGAAAAACCAAAAAACACTAAGATTTCCTGAACAGCAGTGATCTCAAAGACAGAAACAAATTCTTAACACTGAAACAGTTATCTTCCAAAACCAAGAAAATGAAAATAGACAAGAGAATACAAGTTAGATCAGATTCTCCATAATAATAAGTCAACACAGCTCATGAAAAGGAAAGAAGTACTCTATGAACAAAGACTAGTATTTTCATTTCAATAGAAAGACTTAGAACTGTATCAGAGGAGATAAAAAAGACAAAAATAAAGAGAAGTCACCAATGGGTGGCATTAGAGATTTGAAGTGGAAGATTCAAAAGAAAAAATGGGATAGTATATCCAGTAGTAGTCAACAGGTATTTAATAAACAGAACTGGAATGATAGGTAGCTGAAAGCTCCTGATAAAAACAAACAAACAAACAAATGAAAAAACAACAAAGAATGAGCAAAGAAGAAAGGAAAGGTAAATTAACACTACTGGACTAAAGAACAGTCCATCACAGTACTGTCATTTTCAAACACAAGACATAACGGCCCTCCTCCGTGTGAGTATGTGAGTGTGCTGGACACCTAGGATCTCACAGCTCCAGAGAACAGGAGTGAAACGCTGACAGCGTGGCCACCAGGACACGATTAGAGAAAGGCCACCAGCAACCAGATTAGAGAAAGTCGGCATTTACCTATTCGCTTCACCTATCAGAGTGGTGACCGTTTATCTTGTCTGATGCCCTAAAATGTTACATCTCAGTTGCTGGCTACATCCATAAATCGACTGATCTCAATAATTCATTCACTCAAAATACATTAAATGAGAGTCTACTATGTGCTAAGTATACATACAAGACATTTTTTAAAAAGATTTTCATAAAAGCCTTTTTAACTGCAACATTCCACACGTTTACCGCCCCAAGCTCAAGTTACAAGGACATTTCCACCGGACGTGCTGCGCACACTGCACATTTACGTCACACCTCTGCCCGTGTGTCTCTCCTGCTCGCTGATCAACACGATGTAACCGTGTCTACACTAAACATCGCTAACACTCTGTAACAAGAAAACAGCTCAGTGCACTTTATGGATTGTTCAATTACTACATGATGGTAATATTTAAAAACAGTATTTCAATAATTCTTGTCAGTTATACAAATAAGTGCCACAAAATAGCTCTAACTGGAACATATTACTTTTCAAGTTACATAACTCCACTTAACCTAAATTAGTTCTCTGCACAAAATACAAGAGTGAAAATATATCGATTCTGCATGCAGGATCATACTATTTCTACCAACCCAAGGAAACCACCAAAGTGGGTCAAGCCTCTTCCTATCACAGTCTTTAAATGAATTAAAAATATAGAAACTGGCACTAAATTTCCACAGTTAAGAAATACTATTTTTTAAAAAAACAAACAACATAAATCAAACTGCTACCAGGGCCCCATGTCTGACAGGGAGCAGGTGTGAGGGGAGGGGGGCGGAGTGAGGGACATTTGATTGAATAAGCAGAAGTCTCAGAACCATGAGGTTCAAAAGACATTTAAAAACCACCCCCAGTGGTTCAATACCCTGATTTTATAGCAATTAGATACTATGTACACTAGCATTGAAGTCTTATTTAAAGGATAATTCAATATGGAATGATTGCTTAGTGAATTAGTTACTCTTAATGAGTATCAAAAATAGGGTTTAAAAACCATGAAACAAAAAGGATAAACATGCTGCTAAAAGGGATCACGGGCAGAGGAGTCACAAGAAGAACACAGCGAGCAGCTTTTTAAGTCTTCAGCTTAAAGACTGCTTCTATAATTCAAAAGTGCTTTAAAATTTCTAAATGGGAAGTAGAGGAACTCAAACCCCACCCACACATCACCCCTTCCCTTCCGCATGACACCTCCTAGATGGGCTCACTCGCAGGACACCTTAAGAGTCACTGGTGCGAAGGACAGCGGACTCAGCCACCAAGCACTTGTGCTTGTTCCAGGCACAAGCACAGGTTACGGAGGGCCCTCCAGCAGTCATTCATCCATTCAGCAAACACTTCGGAGCACCGGCTCTGTGTCAGGCACTGTTCTCAGTGCGGGGGCTACTGTAAATAGAAGAGGCAAGTGCCTACCCTCAGATAGTTTATATTCTTGCTGGGGAAGAAGAAAACCAACGAAATAAAAATAACGTCAGGTGAGCAGCAGTAGCAGGACGCCAGTCAGTATACTGTAGAGCAGAGATCCCTTTGATGGGACTACAATGGAGTCAGATCTGGAGAGAGTAAGGGGCCAGGTGGACATCTGCTTCCTCACATTTGTTCCCGGCAGAGCCAAGAGCTGGAGCTAAGGCCCTGAAGTGGGACATGTTTGGTGGATTGAAAAAACAGCAAGACAGCCCATGTAGCTGAAAAAGAATGAGTGGAGTCTGGTAGCGAATGGAGGAAGGCAAATCCCGGAGATTCGATTTTAAGATAGCTCATAAGAAAAACCCCTTTCAACTTAGAATTTGTTATTATTTGTTTTCTTTCCCTTAACCAAGTATCTGCCATGAAGATAATAAATAATGACATGCACTGGTTATATCCATCTGACATGCAAAAAGTGTAGGTTTCCTACATTTAATAAAGACACAAACAGTACCTGGATAGTTGAATAATCACTCTGCTCTTTTCTGAACAGCATTAATATCCTCAGATTCCAAGAATGCCATAAAGATATCTTTATTTTTGACACATTTAAAATAATCTTTCTCCAGTTTTTACATAAAAGGGATGTTGGCAAATGACAACTAAGTTATGCTATGTTCTGCCAGAAGAGTTCAAGTTCAAATGAATAAAATAAGTGCCAATTTAGAGTTGTTAAGTATGCTTAGAATGAATGAATACTGACCTAAGATTTCAATAATTTGTGTTCTAACTGATCCATTAAAAAAAAATGTTTTTATGGCTGATTAACCCTGAGTAAATCACAACCTTTCTGGGTCTCAACTTTCTCATTTCTAAAATGAGGAAATTAACCTAATTTCTAGGGTCTCTTCCAGTTCATTACCACTGCCCTTACTAAAGTCTAATGGTCCTAGGTGTCCACATATTCCCTTTTGTCATTTCCCCCATCTGAGCAGTTGCTAAATAAAGTGAGTCCACCATCCATCCCTCCCTAAAACCCTCTTACCCTCCCCACCGCACACCACTACCCCCACCTGTAGTTCCGCCCTGACAACGGCCTCCTGGCAACCAGTCTCAGTCTTGTCCCAGTCCATGAAGGAAGCACTAAGAGTGCCCATCAACCGGGGAGAGAGCAAGTCTAAACTCCTCATCTGGGAATTCAAGGCCTTTCGCAACCTGATCCCAACCCACATCTTCACTGTCGTATCCTCTTTAACACACCATATGCTCCTCTCACACTCAACTCTAGTTTCTCAAATTTCCAAGGGCCTTTATGCTCCCTTGTCTCTCCGAGCTACTGTCCCTTACACTGGGGCTGCCATCCTCACTTTGTACACCTGACTGCAGCGGGCAACGCTGGTTGTCCACTCAAAATCCATCCCTCACTTCCTACACATCACAAGCATCCCGATCTTCAACCATGATGTGTGTCAAAACCAACTGTGTGACCAAAGAGACAGAAGGGAAACTCACGGGAAGGTTCTGGGAGAGGTTTTCACCTTCTTTGAGCGTTACAATCACTCCGTGACCACTAGGGGGAGATCAGTGGGGATGAGGCCGAGGATCGCCAAGTATACAGGCGGTAAGAATTTGGGTTTTGGGTGCAGCCACTTAACGGCTGAACTAACCAAGTGGAAAGCTATCCTATGTTGGGATTATCTTTAAGCATTTGAGTGAAAGTTTTCTGTTATTTACAGCTAATAACACTCTCTTTTTTAAATTAAGATGTGACTGACATGTAACACTGTATCAGCTTCAGGAAACATAATGATTCGACATGTGTACGTTGTAAAATGAACACGACAATAACTAGTTAACATCCATCACCACACACAGTTACAAATTTCCTTTTCTTGTGATGGGAACTTCTACAATCTCTCTGAACCACTTTCAATCTGCTCTCTGTGTCTTGGAGCTCACATTTTTGGGGGATTTTTGTTTGCTGCTTTTAGATTCCACATCAAGTGAGATCAAACAAACAGTATTAGTATTGCCTTTCTCCATTTCACTTAGCATAATGTCCTCAATGTCCAGCCACGTTGTCAAAAATGGCCAGGTTCCTTTTGTTTTTATGGCTGAAGATTATTCCACTGTGTGTGTGTGTGTGTGTGTGTGTGTGTGTGTGTGTGTGTGTGTCTTAAACCATTCGTCCACCAATGAACATTTAGTTTGCTTCCATATCTTGGATGTCATAAATAATGCTGCGATGAATGCAGGGTGTGGATATAGCTTTTCCAAGTTAGTGTTTTCATTTTCTTCAGATAAATACCCAGAAGCAGAATTGCTGGATATGATATTTCTATTTTTAATTCTTGAGAAACCTCCATACTATTTTCCATAGTGGCTGCACCAATTTACATTCATACTAACAGTGAATAAGGTGTTCCCTTTTCTCCACATCCTCACAACACTTACTTCCTGTCTTCTTGATAACAGCCATTCTAACAGGTGTGATTCTCACCGCAGTTCTGATGTGCATTTCCCCGATGATTAGTGACACCCAGCATCTTCTCATATGCCTGTTGGCCATGCGTGTTACTCTTTGGAAAACTGTCTATTCAGATTTTCTGCCCATTTTTTAATCAAATTGGTTTTTTTTGTTATTGAGTTGTAAAAATCCTTTACACCAACAGAATTCTATTAGATACCTCACTGAAGCCTTTACCTCTAAAGGCTTCCCAGAGAAGGTCTTAGACATGTTCCGTGCCACCTTCTCTGTGCAGCAATCCCTGACTCCTCCTGAAGTTAGCGTCTTTCTTCTGCCTGATTCTACCATACATTGCTGTGGTTTCTATTATGAATTTATTATATGTGTAATAAATATTTTTACATCTGTACTCCCCACTAAACTACAGGTTCCTAAGGAATAGGCATAATTTACACTTTACCTCTAGCTTTTACCTCTCTAAACTCAGGCTCACATATCCAACTGCCTAGTCAACATCTTCATTTGATGGCACGCACAAAATTGACAAAGAGAACTATTAATTTCCTTCTCCACAGCAGCAAATGGTACCACCAACTACTCCATTGCTAAAGTCATACCAATTCTACTCTCTCCCCATACCTGATCAATAATCCATCAGAAAATTTTGCTGGCATTCACTCAAAAATATATACCAGACCTCATTACTTCTCATAATCTCCAATGCTCCTTAACTCAAGTCATTGTGATACCACTATCCTGCACAATAAAAGTCCTCAGTCATCGGTGTTCTTGCCCGCACCCCACGGTCTCTCTTACAAAGCAGTCAGAGTGACCTTTCTAAAGCATAAATTAAATCATGTCACTTCTTTGCTTTAAAGCCTTTCAGTGTTTTTTCATTACTCCTAGACACTCACTGGTTGCCAGTAATAATGACCTTCTCTCTAACCTTCACATATGACAAGCTCATCCATGGAGGGGCCTATTCACTTGCTGCTCTTTCTGCCTGGAACACTTGTCCTCTGATACCCACTCGGCTGCCTCCTCTCATCATGTAGGTGTCAAATCAAACATCAGTTCTTTCGAAGCGCTCCTCGATGACCTTAACAAAAAGCAGCGCCTCTTCTGGAGCCCATCACTTCTACTGAATTACACTCTACCAAGCCTCCGGCACAGCACTCATCTGTAAGTTCCTGGAATTATTTAGATTAGCTTACAAATTTACAGTCTGTTTCCTGTCTCTCACTAGCATGTAACCTCTCTTGAGAATAAGAGTTGCAATCCTTCATATTTATTGTGCATGAATGCTGCCTAATATATAGAGGGGGGACCTCAATAAATACTTGTTGATACATTTATTCTGACTGTCTTCAAATTCACAATTACTACTACACAGGAAGTGCTCAACAATTGTTCAGTGAATAAAAGCAATTTGCGAACTGGAAATTTTTCCATTATGCTCCTTTCACAACTAATTCCAATAAAAAGATATAAATTTCACACAGGTAAATCCATACTTACTACTGAGCACTGGCTAGTTGATGATGATTCATTCTTCTCTGGTAGCAGCAGCAGCGACTTCATGATTTCACTCTCGGTGCAGTCGGCAGGTCTCAGACCAAATATGTTACTGGCGGAAAAAGTGCAGATGGGTTTAAGTGAATAAAATATGTGACTTGGTTCCTAACTAAATAGATGCACTAGCAAAACAATTTTTCAACTTCCTTAATAATACATTATTTTACTAAAATAAATGACTCGGAATTCACATAAAGCATAAGAATCAAGTATCAGAAGCTGCTGAATTCAAAGGGAGAAAAGAGGTGAAATTTTAATTTGACACTGGACCATTAGAGAGTGTATTTTTAATGGAATATATTGTTATTTATACATGAATTTTTTCACAACTGTGTTCTTCTGTGTTCATATTCATATTTTACAATATAGCTTTATAAGCATTAATCACTATATGTGAGATGTTTTTAAATGCAAATAAAAGTCATTTACTATGCAATTATAGGCTCTATCATCTATACAAACAAATACAGAAATTAAATTCACAAGACAAGTACTTGGATCCACTAGAAGGAAAGTTAATGCCACATGACAATTTAATAAAGTGGCGAACAGGACGTTTTTCAAATTGACTTTGAAATGTATGTACACTACAATCTGTAGTAATCACAGCCCTCACAGAACAAACTACAATGGTTCAGAGAACAAGCGGATGCAGACTCCTCGCCCTGAGCTAATTCACGAGTCACAGAACATTTCACTATTACACTGGGGGCGAATTTAGAGACAGAGCACAACCCTGCTATTTCACTGATGAGAAAACAAAGAGAGAAGGTTCCACCGACTTGTTCGTTACAGCAGTATTCATTATTGCCCATCGTTAGTCCTTCATTCATCAGTAAAACGTAAAAACTACACAACTCTTTTCTACCATTCCACTTCCTTACATATGGTTTCAAAATTATTTTACTATATTACACAATGGCAGAAAGTTTTCTAAAATGGACATTTCTTTTATAATCTTTCATGGTTCTTTAAGATTATGGTATATCCCTGTAATGGCCACTGAAGTTCACGTGAAAATACAATGATAAACCTGGGATAATAGCAGTTTTTACAACTGTACTGAATGCTTAGAAAAAGATCTGGAAGGAAACAGTGAAACATTAGGGGAAGCGGGAGGAGGAAAGTATCACCTCTGATGCCACATGGAGGGCACACAGATGAGACACCTGGGTAAGAGACAGAAGCATCTACTGAGTTTAGGGACAAGGCCATCAGTGACCTTGGAGAAAAGCTGTTTTGATGGCACAGTAGGAAAGCTAGTGGAGTAAAAAAAATGACCCACGGCAAATGTTTCTCTAATGACTGCCATTCACGACTACCAGGTTCTGTCTCCTTTTCTTCCTGGGACAGTGCTGGGTAAACACTGATAAATTTGTGTCCTCGGATTCCTCTTTATGCCCAGGTCCAGTAACGTGTAACCTCTCTCTGGCAACAGTCTTTTTCCAGACAAGGTGTACTACAACCGGTTACATTTCAGCTGTCTGATTTATAGCCTTGGCCCGAGCCATCATCCTGGTACCTGGGTCTTAGTAAATTCCCACTTAGTTAGAGCAGACAATCTCAGCTCACTTCAGATGTAGCTGATCTCATCACTGTACTTAACACGTCTTCATTTCTTTCCCTAAATGATTATGCCCATATACCAAATACGCAATCTCTTCACAGACATACTCTGTAAGTATGACAATCCAAAAACAGAATCAGAGTTAAAAAAACAACATTCTATGCCTTAACCCACCATGTGCAAAAATGAATTTAAAAAAGCCGCACTATATGCCATAAAAAAACACTATATACATAAGGAATTTTTAACAAAGAGAAATAAAGAATTTACACATCAAAGAAATAAAATATAAGAGCCCAATCACATGCACTTCAAGGCATAGTACCCGTAGCATACTTACCTCACACGAATACAAATCAAGTCCACTATAATGAAAAAAATGTTAATGAAAGTACTTCCCAGTACTTACCATGAGCATCAGCTAGAGAGGACTTTAAAGTAAAACAGTGGTCTTATAAGGTGCTTTTACTGTCTGAAGAACTGCTTCATAAAATGACTAGCAGGATTCTAATTTACATTTACTGTCCTTACTGCACAAAGCTTACTATCTCATCAGGCCTCCAAAGGCGTGGTTTCTCTACTTCGATTACAGACGGTTTCTGCGTGCACACAATGCACTAGACCCCCGGCCCCACTGTGCTGTTAATGAACTGGAGGGCGGCCGGTTGGAGATGCCACCGTCTGAAAGGTGTGAGGTTAAACCTCAGCCCTGCACCATGGGCGATGGAGCCTATGAAATCTCGTCATGTTTCTGCTGTGTCACGGACCACTAAAATTTGGAATTAGACACGAGATTAAAGTGGCACCTCCAGAAACCCAAAGCAAGCGAAGACAAGGCATATGCAGGATTTATCCTGCATTATGGAGACACAAAAAAGTCATAAAACTTTTTCCCCCATAATGATAATATTTGAATGGACTAACACTTTGCTTACAGACTTTGGGTGAAAAATCAGTTTAAAAAGTACATACTTAAATTTATTTTTCAAAAAATATAGCTAATACATGGGGGAAAAGTCACATGACACATGCACAAGGGACTATCAATGTGATTGATTATTAATTGAAAGCAATGATGAATCAGTTATGATCCATTATTGCATAAGGAAGATTTTTTTTCCCTAGATCTGTCACAACACCATGGACTCAGGGTAAACATCAATAATCTCATCGGAATAGGTTACAAAGGGACCTTATACACTGTTTGTTTTTTATGTTCTTAAATATAGCATATTCTCTATTTTCTGGCATACTTTAACCTAAAGTCTTACCATGTACACTAGGTATTTTGGGGACATACATAAAACTTAGAAAATACTATTCTTGCCTGTAATCTTTCTGAGGACAAATACTAATTCAACAGATAAGTATAAAACTGATCAAGTTTAAACCATAGGACAAGTAATAAGGTGAAATGAAATGGATTCCAAAGAAGGTAAAGCATACACATTAGCAAACAAAATGGCCTTGAGCCCTTCAACTAGAAACTGGAATCTGGTGGATGAATGTGAAGGGCCTGTGGAGGGAATAACCAACAGGACTGTTGAAATGAATGGAATTAATGGAAGAAAGCCTTCTGTCAAGACTGAAGGGTCTCATCACTGCATGTTCCTGTGCAGGACCCAAGTACGATGTGGAAAACTGATGGAATAATCAGGCACGAAGCAGTGGACACTGGAGACAAAAGCAGCACGTAGCTGGGAACATGGAAGGCACAGCGTTTGTTCAACTCTATGGACCAATGTACCACCCATATAACGAAGACTGTGTTCAGCATCCTCACTGTGGAATTTGCCTGCAGTGCAGGACAGTGCATTAACACCTGTCACATGCAGCTCTTTTTACAATTCAGTTCTCGTAATGCCCTATCAAAGAAAGCCTCTTACAATTCAGTGAAGTCCAAATGATTACACAGAAAATGTGCTTTATCTATACTAAGTCCTAAAAATTGTATTTTTCTGGTTACTGAAACACTTTACACAATCACTAACCAAAGAGATACCTTTTTGATGCTGAATTTTTTTTTTTGTTTCTTCACAATATAGCGCACTGGCAAATTTCATCAGTTTTTCCTCACCAATGTATTCCTGCTCTATTCCTTTAGCTGTGATTTTCCATTATAACTTTGAAAATACATTTCATGTAAAACTTTTAATGACATGACTGAAGACTTTAAACTTATGTTAAAATCCTGGCAGAAGAACTATGTGTTCCTAAGTTACTGGTTTTTGCTGTCAAACACTACTATGAAGTATTGGAGAATCATCGCTACTGACAGAGGTTAATAGATTCTGTGTAAAAATGACTGTATATTAATATACACAACATATATGTGCCCGGACTATCACTAATCATTTAATTAGTATTTATTTAAAACACACAGAATGAGTATACCTATATACATACACATGGGTGGAGTTACAAACACCATGTGGTAGTCATCTTGGCAAATATTCACTCTACAAGTACCTCTAAGAACTATTTTACTCAATAAAGAACCAATGAGACGAAAGGCAGTTTCTGTCCTCCCAGAGCTCAGTGAGACAAAGCAGACGGAAGCAAATAGGAAGAACTTAAAAAATCTGGCAAAACTTCTGAGACATGAAAGGAGAATGAAAAGAAGCAGGTAGAGAAGTAGAATACAAGTATCCCAGGAGAGAAGACAGTGTGTGCAAAGGCCTTGAAGCTAGCTAATATGGGGAACTAGACCACCAGAAAAAGAAGAACAGCAAGAAAGACAAAAGAAGAAAAGAGGTGGGGGAAACTGAGAGACAGAGAGTGGGGGAGACCTGAGAGACACAGAGAGAGAGAAAGGCAGAAAGCACAGGAGAAAGGGGTGTCCTGGAAAGGTAAGCTGTGGCCAGATTAAGAAAGAACAGAAAGGGTGGTGTTACAGTTGAACTTTATCTGAAGGGCAGCAGAAACCCTGAATACCTAGCTCTCCACATGGCTGTAAGCAGGAGGGATGGCATCAATCAGCAGTACGGGCTGGGGTCATAGAATCAGATGGCCTGGATTTAGATTCCAGCTCTGCCCATGCGTAGTTGTGTGACTTTTGAAGAGTTACTTAACCTATTGTGCCTGTGTCTTCATCTGTAAAATGGGAACAATAATACAACCTATTTTATAGGATTGTTGTGAGGACCAAATGAATTTATATACCAAAAAGCATGTAAGCCAGTGCCTAGCAGATAGTAAAAGCTGAAAGCTCAGTAATTGCTAGCCATCAACATGACCAGGTTTGCATTTTTGAAAGACAAGTTACTTGAACAGTGTTGACCCTCACCTCCACGTTCCCCAACTTTTTAATATATTTCATGGGTGCTTTATAATGATAATTTGTATAGTATAAGTATAAAGACAGAGTATGTACTAGATGTCCCTGGAAAACTTTTCTTCGCTAGGGTTCTTTTCGATCACTAAGACTGAGGAAAAAGAAATACTTACTGGAGTTCAGAATATAATGTAACCCTTCAATGTCCTTTCCCCTCAAGAGTGACATACTAGGTACCTGCCCCCAACCGTGCCTGTGATGAGTTGCACCATCACAGGCGGGAGGGAAAGATGGGCAAATTTAAACTTGCACTTGGCACAAAGACACCACTCAACCCCAAACGCACATAAGCAAAAAGGCATTTTCAGTAACGTTAAATCTATCACAACTGGCAGGAGACTGTCCATAAGTGAAATCCTTTATGAACAACCATGAAATTGCAAGCACATAGGTTTTAATTTTTCAAGTCACTTGGCTTGCTGTGAAGCAGGAAAAAGCACAGAAATTCAAAAGACCAACACGCTTTTATAAAGCTATAAAACAACTTATCTCTGCTGTAGCAGATTAATTTTTTTTAAATTAGGTAAGGCAATTGAAAGGACCAATGGTCCATATAACATTTTCTAATTAAGAATTCTACATCCTTCTAAGGAAAACTTTGCTAATGGCAGAGCAAAGAACCAAATCCTAAACTACATATCTGGTTTGTTTGTTTTTTTTTTTAATAAAATGAAAAGCATCTGATATTATCCATTCACTCAGCATGGCTTTGATGGACTGGCAGCTCTTAGCTCAGGTTCACTGTGGCCGCCAGGGCTCGCTTAAAGGAGACAGTGGAGAAGGACAGTCAGGGAAGTTTTGAACAGGTATCAGCAGAAATATTCCCAGGCAACGAAGAAGTACAGAAGACAAGAGTCTTTTTCTCATTATCTGCCACTTCACCAGGTAAACCTATTTAAACCAACACATCCACCTGAGAGGGCACCTGAGAAGGCAGATTCACTAACTGTCCCCTGCCCACACCTTGTACATTAACAAGCTTCACAGCGCAGTGAGGACTCATGGTGTACGAGCCTCAAGACAGGTTCTGTGTTTTGGCTCATTAATCCTCACTATGCTCTGAAGAAATAGAAAAGTAACAGACAGCACCCATGTTTTATAGGTGAGGACACAAAGGCACAGAAATTAACCTGCCTGAGGCTATAAAGTCAGTAACAGAGTCACAAATGAAAGCTCGGTTCCCTAATGCCCTGACCAGTGCCCCATTCATTAAAGCAGTCATGGCTGATTTAACAACCCAAGAATAGAAACTATTCTATTTCACCTGACCCAAGTAACCATTTGTTTTATCAAATCGCTTGCTACACCCACGGAGGCTCTTATTGTTAGGTCCATATCTGTATATGGATCTAATGTAACATGTGTGTGCAAAGCAAAAAGAAATTTTCTTTAAGAATATTGATCTCCTGACTTTGCCCCAATTATCTTTTCACATATGAAACGAGTATTAAACATACTTACGGAAACTAACAGCACTAAGGTATAATACATCCCTGCATTATTAATTTGTGTTATATGGTTACCTATATAAATTTGTGTTATATGGTTACCTATAAAAATTACAGCCTAGAAGCTCTGCATTTTATATTTATTTGCCTCTGTAACCAGAGTAAGCCTGACCTTTTTGTGTCTTCCTCCCAAACCTACAGAAGCAATGGGGACACAGAAACAATCTTTGCATTTTCATTTCAACTACCTCATTAATTGAAAAGAGTAAAATAATATGTAAGGAGACATGAACCGAGTTACAGATGAAAGATATAAAATCTGCATACAGCATTTGCTTGACAATCTTTACAATAACAACTTTAAAATGCAGCAGCCAAGACCCACTAATGCATCGCTGCCCTGACACTGCAAAGCAATTTACCCAAAGCTTCATTTGAATGATGTGAAAAATCTAAGAAATAATTTGACTGCCCTTGCCTAACATCTGAATTCTTACATATTTTAACTGTTGTTATTCTAAATATGCAGAAAAAGCAGGAAAGGAATGGAATATTTAAAACAACTCAGAAGTATTAGGTAAAAATATAAAGTAGTTATTTCTATGCTTCTGATTATTTTCTTATTAAAAAGTATTTATCAATCTAAAGAATATAAAAACTAAATTTGTACAGAAAGTCAAAGCTTCCAAGATAAATTGTATAACTATTTCTGAATTAAAGAGCATATTTCCTTTAAATACGTATCATGAAAGAAAAGGGCATGAATGCTGGTTCTAAATCCAGAATTTAAAGGTCACAGCTAACTTTAGTTGGGAAAGAGAAGTGAGCCATCAACTGGATAATAAAGTCTTTGCTTCATCACAGACCTCGATTTAGGAATTCACGTCAATGAAAAAAGTCTCCACGGTGAACTACTCACACAGCGTTCCTGGAAGCTCCATAGGACAGTAACAGCTTGACTATATCCACATGCCCATTCTTCACTGCATCGTGGAGCGGAGAGTCATTCTGATACCCAGTGGTGTTCACCAGGGCCTTGTGCTGGAGTAACAATTCCACCACCTTCAGGTGCCCATGACTGCAGGCTTCATGCTAATTTTTAAAAAAGGAATGTGTGATGAGGAAGAGCAATGGATATCATCATAATAACCACACTTTATAAAAATGAGTATGAACCGCAGTCAGTCAATTGGTTCTTACCTAAATACTTGTAGAGACCATAAGCTGTTGACCAAGTCAAAGTCACTATTAATAATCTTTGTGATAAGATACATTGTGATTAAGATCTATGCAATTCATGGGAAAAGATGTCTTTCCCATTTGAGCCTTAGGTCAAGAGCTCTTTTTTTAGAAGAAAATGTAGCTTTAAATCAATTATAGCTCCTAAATTATTCTACAGTAAGAAATTAAAAAAAAAAAAACCTTAGAAAGTATTTAAACACCAAATCATGCACAAAATCTGAAATTCTCCAAGGCCGATGGAATTCACTAAATCAGGTGGCTGGCCATAAGCTAGGTGGTGTTCCCAGACATATACAGATTCCTGTATGCCTGGTGTAATGATAACAGAAATAACATGGAGTAGATCCTCAAAAGGGCTTACTGAATGAATGGCATGACTGGTAATAATGGAATGTTCAAAGATATCTCACATGAAAATCTTTCCTTATGTCTAATGAATGCTAAGAATGCCCCTCTGCTATAATCTGACAAGTCTCTGGCATGCTGTGCTATTCAATTCACAATAGGTGATATGTACTAAACATCTACAGGTTTATTTCTGGGAGAAAAGAATCCAAATTAGGCATCAGGTCCTCTAAATCAGATCCTCTAAATCACTCGCCAGCTTTTACTACATTTTGCCTTAGTAGCTTAAAAAAAACAAAACAAAACACTTTTCTTTGAAAAGGTTAGCCAGGTCATAGAGCCCAAACAACAAAGACTGATCCAGACTAAACCCTCCCAGCTTAAACTTGACAAAGAGAGGTCATTATGTACCACTTTAAACCTTTTTTTGAGCCTGGCCTCATGAGGAACTCCCAATTCTCATGAATTTGCCGTTCCCAGGATAAGGGCATCCACTTACCTGTTGACTCGTCTAAGGCTGCATTCAGTCGCATGCTTACTGTCCTAATGTAATTGGCCCATATAGCACTTGTTCCCATGTATTTGTGCCATTCTTTTTCCAGACTATTCTTCATGCTGCATTTTAGTAATAATAAGCAGAGACTTCTAAAAATGATTAGTGAAGCAAAGTGTTACTGCCTCTGTATATTTGGAATTGGATAGGGTATATGAGTGAGGCTGAGGCAGAGCCTCAGTGCGAATCACTGCCTCGTGATACATTCTTAACCCACCCAGTTCCTCTGACCTCTCTGTTCCACGAAATGTTTCCAAGTACACGCAACGCTGCATAATGGAGCCTGATGTTGCTCGCAGCAGTTACCTCTCCGCACTTTTGCTAAATTCAGTAGTATGGTGTGGTATAATGGGTTTCCTAAACCTAGAGGTAGTCAAAAGGTACTTACTTCACTTCGTGCCTATCTCAACTGATGAGCTAGATGAAAAATAATTATTTTCTCTTACGTGGTGAAAATACAAGTTCTCAGATTAAAAAGAGTGTATACATGGCAGAGAATGATATACAGACAACTACATAACTATAAACTATAACAACTATAAAGCATAAGCAGAAGGAGAATAAAACACAAACAAACAGAAAACTACCAATGGCGTCCATCCAGCATGGTCTTTAACATTCGGGTCGCTTCCATTTTGTAAGAGGTTTGCAACAGAAGGTAAGTCGCCCTAGTATAAGCACAAAAAAGAAAAAAAAAGGGAAAAAAATTGAAAATCATAATGGAGAATAATAAGATTTTTTGTTTTTTTAAAGATTCTACTTCTTTAAGATAAAATAAATCTTTTTCTCTTACGCTTACTGTTCATGAGTTAATAATGGTAAGTTTTGTATGAATTAACTGTTTTGAGGTACCAAGTTCTGGAACTCAGATGGTTCATCCTTGAATACAGAGTACAAAATCTCTGGAATGAGCAACACTTACTGAAATTCATTTCAAAATACCAAATAAAGGACACTAGCCACGGATCATCTGATCGTAATACAGTTTTTAAAGTCCTTTCATTTGTAAAATACATCCTTTTTGAGCATACACGAAAATGGTTTCTGAGTATTGTTTAAAACAAAATTAAAGCCAAGGAAGACTGCTCAGTAAAACTAATGTTAAAACTGCCAAAAACTGTTGTCTCACGAGCTGTTATTCTAATCCTTAATACACTAATTTAGCTCTTATTCACCTTACTTATTCTAAGATATATTTCTAGGTAGAAGCAAGGCTTATTTTCTCCAAAAATAATAGAAATTTCTCTGAAACATAAATATTAAAAGTTCTATTTGATAAAAGTTACTTATGATAATGTTGTGTCTTGTGAAGCCCCTCCTTAGGGAGAATGAAATCTCTCCTCTCCCACTCCTAGCCCTGATACTCTTCTGAAATGAGTTTTTATCCTCTATAGGTTGATAATGTTGAAGTCATTAAGACCTCTTACTACAGTATTATTAGTTTCTAACTTTTTAAAAAATCGTTGTCCAAGGATATGTTTACTGATTTTAGAGAAAGAGGAAGGGAGAGGCAGAGAGAGAAACAGAATATGAGCAACATCAAGTGGTTACCTCCTATACACGCCCCAACAGGGGATCGAACCAGCACCTAGGTAACTGCCCTAACTGGGGACTGAACCCACAACCTTTTGGTGTGTGGACGACACTCCAACCAACTAAGCTACCTGGCCAGGGCTCAAATACAAAATATCTTAAAACAGTAGCTTACTTAGTTCTCTAAAAAACAAATCCACATGCAACATATATTTTTTATGTTACTAAATTAACAAAATGACCTTAAATATTCAATGCACCTAAAAAATAAAAATTATATGCTTCAAATCAAATGCTCCAGCAGTCAAAGAAGCAGCATTTTCCATAGTTCTTGAAAGATGCAAATTCTGTATTTCTTGTGCAAGTTAACATGTATTTAACAACTTTAGCTTTAATATTCAAGTCAGTTCTAAATGAGCTCAGAAAAATCTGTCAAGATGCAAATATGATTTTTTTTAAACAATTAGGGGCAGATGAATAGCCACAACCATACACATTCCCAACCTTTGACAAGAAAGTAAACACAAGAAGTGGACAAAAATCCTTCTAAAAAAAAGTTCTCATTCTAATTACATGGTAATCACTAAACCATATTCACGTAAAGAAGCCTATAAAATAATGTAAACGCATTATTTATAATGTAAACTGTGGAATGGAAGATCACATGGGAATAGTCACATAGGAACACAGTGACAACTTAGAGATAGAAAGAAGAATGTCCCGTAAGGCTGCTAGACAGCAGCACCATCTTTCCCGTAACCTTGTCACAGTATCAGAGATGCACCCCTAGACCACCCTGAACTGTAGAGCTGACTTGCAAACTGCTTTTAATATCCAACCTGCTTTCTCCTCCCTAGTACTTAAAAGTCTGTCATATTTTCATCCTTCTCCTTTATGTAAATTTAATGTCATGCACATAAATAAAATTATGATAATTAGATAGGGTCCACAGTAACTGGATATGCTTGAACCAATATGAAGTTTCCAGGAAATAAATTAACTTCTGCTTCTGATTTCTTTAAATTACTTTCTTCTGTAATAGGATATTTTCTGAGTAATAAGCACTCACTTTTACGCTCATCACAACTTAAAAAAAAAAAAATCAAGATTTTTTTTTTTAAACCACAGCAAGAAAAAAAATCATCTGAGGGAAGTATTTACCAAGGCTTATAAGAAATTTTAAATGAATTTGATATTTTGAAGTAACACCTTAAAGGCTGAAAATAAGGAAGCATGTGTGGCTCCTTCAATTTTCCTACTGCTAACCTTTCATTCAAAGGACTCTTCACACATTCTTGTATACTCTATCAAATAAATTAACATTCTAAAAACAAGCACGCACACAAACAAAACTTTGTCCTTATTATAAAGGTTAACTATTACTATTCCAAAATACTATTAATAAACATCTTTATAAAAGTAGTACCCAACATTATGGTTAAGTGCAATAATAATAATAATAATAATAATGAGTTATTCAAAATGGTTAAGCTTTCCACATACATAAACTAAGTACCTACAACTTCTTTTAGCAACCAGATGTCATTAAAAAGAAAATCTAGTCATCTGGAATGGAACTCTAAAATATATCAAACATTTCCCTGGTTTCCGAACCAGAGTTTACTGCATAAAATATTCCCCAGATGATTCTGACAACCAGTCTTCTTAACGTCAGTTCCTGGTATTACAAAGGTGGAAGGTGACAGACAGAGGGGAAAATGGGTACTGACTCCAGAGGTGTTCTAAAAATTAAAATGTTGAAAATATCACACATGCCAATTTGCTTTTGAGTCCTTCGCTACTGTCTCAGGAAGCTAGTCTGAAGGACCTGCACAATAATGCAACTTCACACACAATATAACACAACGGCCTTAAAGTCAAACCCTGAAGGAGGATCCTCACCAGGGATTTTTCTCCACCCAGGAGAGTCTCATCGCCTTGGTTATGTTAAGCACATCATGCCTTGTAAGTTGCCTTCAAAACATTATCTGTTATGTCTGTATAATAAATACATCATATGACATGTCAACTTCAAGCCTTTCTTGTATTTCATAACACGTTCACGGCTGTGACATGAATTGTGAGTGATCATTACCATTTTAAGTGTCTATACTAGAGAACTTTGGGAGGTTTTTCCCAGCACCTACAAATTCTCCGGCAAAGGTGATGTAATAGAGTAACAAATCAAAATTTTCTTTATGTGTGGAGAAATGTCAAATACTGAGGTATTTTTCATTAAATCAGAAGAATAAACAATATGAGTATATATCTTAGTTTCTACTTAGGCATAATGCTTTCTCATAAAATCCCTCATTTATAACATATTCTTAGTAGCATTTTAACCATAGGTAACATGCACATTCAAAGAGAAACATAGGGAATAAGAGCCTAACAGTTCTCAACTTTTGTTCTGGTTAAAGGAGAATGTTCACAACACCCCTATAGTGTAACAAAATAAAAGTACGATCAAGGTATTCAAGAACAGTCCTGTGCAGGTTTCATTCAAGTGATGCTGAATATCCCACAAACTAAAAACTAGCTAGCTGGCCTGTACACCCAGGACTCTAAGGGGAAAAGGATCTGGGAACTGATGGTCCAGACAGCATCTGCTGAAGATCTATCTACACTCCGGCAGCCTGAATATCCTGGCAATCTGGATGTTTCATAAGATCCTATTGCCAAGGTAAATAAGATAACAGATGTTTTACATTAATCCAGAAGACCCACTTCCAGGAATTTACCGTAAAGATGTACCTGCTCACATATGAAGCGAAGATTGCTTACTACTGCACTGTTTATAAAAGCAAAGGAAAGAAAAGCATCCATCAGATGAAAGAAAGGCATCCATCAGAAAGGAACTAGGTTAAATAATGAAAACTCATGGAAAGCTATGCCACCATAAATGTGTGCAAAAAGTGTGTATTAATATGGAGATCATCTGCTTATTTGCATAAATCCACAAAAGATACACAAGAAAATAAGAAAGGTGGTTAGCAGGCAGGGCTTGTCCGCAACAGTGGCTGGGACAGAAATGGAGGTGGCTCTCCACTACAAATACTTCAGTTCTTATTTTTCAAACATGAAGTTGTGGTTCATATTTTGAAATTCAACTTTAAATGAAGAATATATACTGGAAAACCACAAAATTTAATTGAGGAGTCATATTAGAATCAGAAAGCTAAGTGAATGTAAGTGCGCACAAAATAATGTCCCCGCAGAGAAGAAACTAATGCTGGAAATTCTGGGGGGAAAATACTTATGAAGATGCGAGCTAGGCTTTGAGGTCAGGTACAACAGACCAGGACAGAAAAGAGAAGGCTGCAGAGGAAAAGCTGTAAGAGGCAGAGAAAAGAGCACATAAAAGTGTTGGATGCTTCTGAGTAATTGAGAAGGTTAAAATTCAGTGTGACAGCAGATGGGGTTCAGAGAGTGGCTGAGTGGAAAATTCACTCATTTATTCAACAAGTATCATCCTATTATGTGCCAGGCAATGTTCTAGATATTGAAGATATAAGAATGAACAAAAAGAATTCCTGTTCTCTAAAGACAGAAAACAAAGAAATCTACAACACTGTCAGGAAACAACAGTTACAGGAAGAAAGACCAAACAAGCTGGGGGTATGGCAAGGGCTGCTGTTTTAGAGAAGGTAGAAAAGGTCTCTCCGAAGGAGTGGCAGTTGAGCAGAAACCCGAAGAAGGGCTCTCAGTGCTATGCAGACATGGAAAGGCCTGTGCATTTCATTTCAAGTGGGCCAGGGAGTTGCTGGTAGGCAGCAGAGAAACAGCAAGTTCTAACTTAGGTAGATTACCATGTCTGTCAAATAGAGATCTGAATGCAAAAAAGCGGGGCAAGAAAATGCTCCGTGGTGCGGTTGGAACAATGACCTCCCCTCCACAAAAAGCTGTCTTTTCCCCAATCCCCAGAACTTGCATGTTAACGTACGTGACCAAAGGGACTTTGCAATGAGGTGAAGGGTCCAGATCCTAGAGGGGAGAGATTCTCCCGCACTGTCAGGGTGGCCCAGGCGTCACCATGGGAGCCTGCAAAGGCAGTGTGCATTTCCTGGCTAGGTCAGGAGGATGATGCCAGGACTCCACTCTGCTGCTGGCTTTGAGGACAGAGGAAGAGGGGCACAAACTAAGGAACTGTGACAGTCTCCAGAACCTAAGAAAGCTCCTTAGCTGACTGCAGCAAGAAAAGAGGATCTCAATCTTACAACCACAGGGAACATGCAGTTCCTTGGAACAAATCAAATATCAAACAATGGATTCTCCTGTGGAGCTTCCAGAAAGCAACACAACTGACCCACTGACTTCAGCCTGGTGAGACCCATATCAGACTTCTGACCTAAGAAAACAAATTTGCTCAGTTTAAGTCACTAAGTTTGCAGGAATTTGCTGTGACAGCCAACAGGAAATGAACACAGGTGGCGAAAGCAAGAAAGGACAAGTAGCTTCCACTGAGATGGTAGCCATGAGCAGGTCGTTGCCAACAAAGATGTCTAGAGGTAGGTTTGAAGCAAGACATTGACGAATTTGGTTGACAACGTTGCCAAGGTCAGAGAGCATTCTGCAAAGGGTGCTACCCAGCCCGAGAGAACTCGCAGACTGTTTCAGGGCCCTCTGCCCTCAGAGTGCGCACCAAGCACGCATCATGTGACCGTGACTCTTGCAGTCTGAGGGGAAAATGGAAATGTGGAAAACACCAGTCTGCCGAGACACTTTAAGGAAAAATAACAACTATAAACAACAATGACAAAAATCTACCTTTGACAGCAAAAAACCTGGTACTTCCCCTTATTTGCTTTGGCTGTCTGAAAGCTCGTCAAATTTATACTCATTATTCAGCTGTAGAAGCTCTTTCCCCTTTCCCTCTTCATTTAATAGTAGTTTTAACTTCAGAGTCCCCTCTGATCCTTTTCTCAAGTAGATGGGTACAAACCACAAATTAAAACAGCAGAACTGCAATATTCAGTTTCCTAGTACAAATTATTCATAGTCAGTTGCAAATAAAAAAATTAGGGTAAAAATGAAATAAATATTTATAAAAAGAAAAATATCCAAATAAATCCACTGAGTTTCTTTCAGGTATTTGTTCCATTAAAATCAAGCCGAATGCTCATAACAAATTTTTTAAAGAGACACTTGTTAAATAGTGAATTAAAACAATAGAAATCAATTACATTTTTCGTAAGTGTACTGTATCAGAATCTGCCAACTAATGACAGTAAGAGCATTTGTTAAGTTCAAGAAAATCAAAACGGGCATCTTTAACACTGGCAAGACACTCAGTAACCTGACAACCTGACAAAACTTGTATGAAACAATCTTCCATGGAGCAAATTCACAAGCAGCTTCATGTCACCATTTTTTCCTGTTTTAAGATTCTATTGATGTTTTTTTTTTTCCATTACCTTGGCAAAGGGAAGGCAAACTGTGGCCTGCAGGCCAGGCACTTGATTTTGTAGGTAAACTTTTATCAGTTTACATGGTGTCTGTGGCTGCTCTTGCACTACCGCAGCAGAGGTGAATAGTTGTTAGAGTTGACCTGCGAAGCTGGAAATATTTATTCTACTTGCCCTTTTAGGAAATAGTTTGCCAAACCATGGCCCAGGCTCTGGGTCCTAGAAATCCTCATTAATAAAGATAAATTATTCTTATGGTTAAAAGAAAATTTTCTACCAGTGTTAAGTGGATGCTTACCTGGTGGTCTGAAAATAATTCCCAGAAAACAAAATGTAAAAACGAAAGCAGCCACATTCTTATGTATTATTCAGAAAAATGAACAGAAAATAATTATTATGCCAGCTACTTATGTCTATGAAGCATTAATAACATTATAATGTTAAGATTTATAACAGCTTATGTGTATATATTATGCATATAAATATCATAACGAAGAAGACAAAAATATATATAGTCTTGAGTTTTTTTAAACATGCTTTGCAAAAATCAAACTAAAATGTAACCAGAGCTAACTCTGAAAATTCAAATTGTTCAAAGGACATGTAATTCTGAACATGTGGTCATATTTCAGGTTCTCCCCCAACGTGCATCAGATACAGAGTATTCTACATCCATCGTTTATTGGAAGAGATAGCAAGGAAAATAATAAAACACTAACAGCTGGGAGAAATTCACTTTGTGCTTTTCTCTTTCTCCACACAAAAACACCGGGTTCCCTGGACTCAATGTCCACTCCATGTTCTTCCTACAGGTTTGATGTCACCAACTTCATGAAGGGGTTGGTTCCTCCCAGACTTCCCAAGTTCCCTATCCATACCAAAGGCCCAAGGATTGCCCAAAGAACGTAGAGGAAGATCACAAAGCCTATCTTAATTTAGCACCGAACTCTCCCCTGTCTAACTAAGTCTGTAAAGCTGTGGTACTAACTGCTCCTCTGCACGTGCAGTGCCTGTGTCCATTTCAAAGCCCTATGCTCCCCAAACCAGCCAGGTCCCACAAAACAAACACTGCCACACCCCGGGAGTTGAGGCAATCAACAAAGAGAATGAACTTCAATGACCAGGCCAGTAAAAGGAACTGCTGGCCGCAGGGCACAGAGAAGCTCCTTTGTGGTGAACCACAGAAGCCACTTCTCACAGCCCAGTGCCCGGGCCACCGGAGAAACACGTGGCTCACATCTTTCAACCCTGCGAATTCGCCAGTGCCCCCAGGAGTGTCAAATCTACAGAAGCTTGCCACCTTTCCCAATGCCCCTAGCTCTTTTCCTAGACAAGACATGTTGCCAGCAGTAACTTGGCAATTATCTACATTCACAAAACAATATGGTGAAAACTGAACAAAACCATTATGGAACAGGCGAAAATGAAAGCACTTGCCAGAGTAGAAGCTAAAATATTAAAACACGGGTTTTGTCCTGCAAGATGATGTTCCTGGGGCCCAGGGGCCACTGCTCTTACTGAGACGGGCAGGCAGTCCCTATGAATTTTACTTCTTGCTCAATCTTTCAGGGTATCACACCTGTGGTAGATTCATTATCCTAGTAAACTGGGCTCATTTTTCACAAACGCCAAAGGAATTGTTTAATACTTGGTCTGTTTCTGAAATTGTACTTCAAAGTACGCTTCCTACCTTAATTGAAGCAATATGGAGCAAAGTCTCTCCCTTATGATTTCTTTTCACAGCCGTAGGGTTACTACTAGGCAGCAGCTTCATGGCTGAGGGGCTGGACAGCATTCGTCTGTGACTTGTACTGTTCAGGGCAGAAGGTGGTGTGCCAGGTGACGAGCTGATGGACTCATCTAACACATTACTGCTTTTCCTCTTTGCTGTGTCACCACCTTTACGTTTCCTTGAAGGTGGCAAGGAAGAGCCAGGCATCGGGACGTTTTCGGAGAACACCGTCGGCTTAACAACATTTCTACCGGTGCTGGCAGTGCTGCTCCTACATCTCTTAGACAAGGGACTGGACGACGGTCTCCCGAGATGCCCACGTTTTCCTTTATGACCTCCGGGCACGGATTTCTCAGGTGTAAGATCATTCTCACAGGGATTCTTCTCAGGAGTCACTGCTGCATCCCTGCTCTCAATTTCTGGAGACTCTATATGCTCAGCCAATGGTAAAGAGACTTCAGTTAAACTTCCAAAACATTCATCTTCTGCTACAGAGCCGCTGGCTAGTAAGTCTATTTCACCATTTCTCTGAGGACTGGCAATAATGGTTGGCTGGATACAGAAAGATACCAGCTTTTCCTTAGATTCCTCTTTGGAGTCAAGTCCACCATCTTTTTTGTTTGCCTGTAAGTTCCATTCTTGGTTGATTTTGGTTAAAATTTTCTTTTTCTGTCTTTTTCCAGATCTTGTAGAAGACTTTTTAGCCCTCACAGAAACATCCCCTGGAGGACTTGTAGAAACATATTCATACGCTGAGGCCTGCTGAGCATTTTCATCATTTATCTTCTGAGGCTCAGTTTGCACCGAAACTTTACTTACAACATATCTGACTTTCTTACTTCGTGGACTAAACCACATTTTTATTGAATTCTTCTTACTTTCTGCATCATTGAATAAACTTTTCCTGGATGTATCTCCTTTTAAATCTGGTAGAAAAGAGGAAAATAAATAAATTAAAATCTGTTGCATGAACTTAATCTCTCCCACCTTGAGCTCCCACAGAATTTTGTGTACGGTTTTCCTAAAATGTGTCACACCCTCTTACTTGTGTTCTTTCTCCGCTCCCACACTATGAACTCCGTTAAGCACAGATATTCGGTCAGTCAACAAGTACTCAAGTATTTACAGAACCCTACTTTAGTCCCTACAATGTTCTAGGGTCCGGGCGCACCCCAGAAAACAAATCAGGGAACTTAAGTTCCACTGAGGATGACCAGATGACAGAAGTAAGGGAATAGAGCATACAGTATGCTGGTGGTTATAAGAGCCATGGAGAAAAGATATATTAAATTAGTAAATATGCAGATACAGAGTAAGCAGTAGTCAAAAACTTAAGATGTCAACTGATGGTTAATTTTTTTTAAACTTTTGAAAATCAATTAATATAATTCACAGTATCAACAAACTAAATGAAAACCATGTGATTTTCTTAATAAATAATGAAAACAAAATACAATAGCGATTCATGATTTTTAAAGAGAACAAATTAGGGAAAGAAGGAACTTCAGCCTGATGAAGAGGCATCTACAAAAATATACACAGCCAGCCCTGGCTGGTGTAGCTCAGTGGATTGGATGCTGGCTTGTGAACCAAAAGGTCACCGGTTCGATTCCCAGTCAGGGCATATACCTGGGCTGCGGCCCAGGTCCCCAACTGGGGACACATGAGAGGCAACGATACATTAATGTTTCTCCCTCTCTTTTTCTCTACCTTCCCCTCTCTCTAAAAATAAATAAATAAAATCTTTTTTTAAAAATATGCGCACAGGCAGTATCATGCTAATTCTGAAAGACTAAATCTACCACTTTGTTCCCATTACCTTATCTATTATCAAGAACAAGGCAAAGATGGCTGCTCTCACCACCCCTAATGGTACATCCCACAGTCTAGTTGCCTAGGACAAAAACCTGAGGGTCAAATTTGCCTCTACTGTCTCTCTCATATCCCTTAGTGCAAAATGCAAGTTCTATCAGTTCTACCTGCCAAATACATCCAAAATCTGATGGCTTCTTACCACCCTCCTGGTACCCTGGAATAACACACTGTCATCTCACTAAATTATTACAATAGCCTCCTAAGTCACCTCCCTAATTACACCTTTGCTTCATTCCCCATAAGTCTATTCTTAACACTGCAGCCAGCGATCCTTTTCTAACTGGTCAGACCATGTCACGAAAACCCTCCAGCCTCTAAAACCTTATAATCTCACTGAATAGAAACTAAAATCTCAGTAGTTGAGCACAAGCCCCAAAACAACCAGATCCTCCTTACCATCCTTTTCTCATCTCCTATTCTCTCCTTACTCACCATGCCAGGCACTTAGCCACCCTGCTGCTCCTCAAATATACCAAGCACGCTTCTGCCTCAGAGGCTTCACCCTGGCTGACCCTTTCCTAGAAAACTCTTCCCCAAATAACCGCGTGGCTCATTCTCTCACCAAGTTTTGGTCATTGCTCAAATGTCATTTTTGTGAGACTATCCTTTATGCCTAGTAACCCAATTAAACTTACAAATCCTCCCTTCCTACTTATTTTACTCGTACTTATGTTTGTTGTGTATTATCTCTCCCTTCCCCTCAGAATATAAGCTCTCCAAAGGCAAATATTCACATCTCTACTCTGCCAAAGCCCCAGTGTGTACAGTGTCCGGCACATAGGCTCAATGAGTTTGCCGAATAAATGAGCGAGGCTCACAATTCATGTAAAGCAAGCTGCATCTCACTGAGCCTCAATTCAGGGAAGGGAAATAGGCTTTACGCTTTAGAATGAATGATCACTCTGGCTGCTATGCAAAGGAGGAGCTCTAGAAAGGAAAGGGGGAGGGGAGGCAGTGACCATTACACTGCTCTCATCCAAGATTAAGATCAGAGTGGCTTTAGCGAGGATTGAGCAGTAGATATGGTAAAAGGTATCAGATACATAATCTGAAAGATTATTAACTAAACTAAGAGGCAAGGAAAGATGAAAAAACCTTTAAAGATGCAGTAGGGCTTATAATATGTTTATATATTTAAGGAAGTAATGACAGCCAGTATACCTGCCTTGCAGAGACCAAGGAAGAAAGTGGTATAATGATGAGACTATAAAAATAGGCAATAACCAGGCCATGAAAAGTCCTGCTGGCAATGCTGAAGACTTTAATACCTATGCTAAAAGCAACAGAAAACCAATAAAACATTCTACTTAAGTCAGTGGCAAGACTACCTCTGTGTTTTTAAAAGATCACTCTTGGCTTGAGTATAGGAAAACAGATTGAAAGAAGGCAAGAGTAGACACAAGAAAAAACGTTAACAGGCCAAAGTGGGAGTGTAAGTAGAAGATAAGAGACTAGGGGGGTGGTGATAGAGAAAGAAAAAAAGTAGAATTATTTGAAAAATATTTAGGAGCTAAAATTCATAGGATTTGGTGATAAAAGAACACAAGGGGAAGGAGGTGACAAGGATGATTCCCATGTGTCTGCTTACACCACTGAATGCACCTAGAGAACATCAACACCAGTGACCAGAGAAACTATCTGCCCCGGGGCCCTGAGCATCCCTGCACGTCCTCACATGGTGCACCAAGGAGGCAGGGCCCCAGCTGCTCTCCTTAGCCAGGCCATTTCTCAGGATTGTCTGCGGCAAGCAACTCTGACAGATGTGGTTGTATCTCCTTGTGAGGGGGAAAAAGCAGGCCAATTTCTGCTTATTACAACAACATTCAATTTCCCAAGCTCACTGCATGTGAAAGAATCCATGATAGGACCTTTGTCAATTATGATCAAAGATGCAAACCTGCTAAAAAATTTGCAAATCAAATCTAAGTATTTCAAAGAAAATATGATAAAATATTTGCAAATTTTAAATGCATATATCCTTTCACAAATGAATTTCACCTCTAGTAATCTTATAAAACATACAAAATATTCATGCACGTGCCTGCCAGGGATGTGTAAAAATGTTAATCACAGCGATGTTGTAGTAGCATAAATGAGGAAAAAAGTCAGCGTTCATCAGCTGCGATGAGTCAACTATGGAGCATTTATACTACAAACTCTTAGCTAACCGTTATATAATTAACTAACATGCGAAGACTTTGAAGACACGTCTAAGTGTGGCAAAATCCCATTTATATTTTAAAAATTCTATTACATTTATATTCAAGTATTTTTTTAATATTTTTCTTTATTTTTAGAGAGAGGGGAAGGGAGGGAGAAAGAGAGGGAGAGAAACATCAGTGTGTGGTTGCTTCTCACATGGACCTGGCCCACAACCCAGGCATGTGCCCTGATAGGGAATCGAATCACGACCCTTTGGTTCACAGCCCGTGCCCAATCCACTGAGCCACACCAGCCAGGGCACAAGTATTTTCATAAATTCAGAAAATAAAAATGAGACAGCTAAACAACAAAAACAGTCCTCTGAAAAAGAAAGGAATCTATGCTTTCTGGCTGAGGAAAAAGAGTGGAGAGAAATTTTTTCATGTTTTACCCTACACACTTTATACCACTTATATCAGCTACAAAAAAAAGAATGTTCCCTTATATATTTATTACATAAATTAAGCAAATGAAAACAAAACTGGTATAAGAGAAACCAACCACCATTAGAGGGCAGGAACTTTAGTCCCACCCCGACCTCCAAGAGGGGAGAGCAGCTGGAGGCTGAATCAATCACCAATGGCCGATGATGTAATCAATCACTCCCATGTATGAAAGCCTCTACAAAAACCTAAAGGACTGCGCTCAGAGAGCGACCGAGCTGGTGAGCAGGTGAAGGTGCTGGGAGAGTAATGTGCCCAGAGAGAGCACGGAAGCTCCACAGCCCTTCCCACACACCGTGCCCTGTGCATCTCTTCCATCTGGCTCTTCCCAAGTCGCATCCTTTAGTAACGAGCCAGTCATGTAGTAAGTACAACGTTTTCCTGAGCTCTGTGAGTTACTCTAGCAAATTAATCAGCCCGAGAAGGTTGTGGGGTCAAGGGGAGGACAGTCTGTGGGACTGGGCTCCTAACCTGTGAGATCTGATGCCATCTCCAGGTAGACAGGGTCCAAATTGAGTTAGACTGCCGGACACCTGGCTGGTGTCACCAAACGGCTCGCTGCGTGTTAAAGCCCCACCACACCTGTGCCCGCAGCGACGTGGTGCTGCGGTACGGCAGTGCGAGACACACAGGAGAAGCGAGTTCTCCTTGCTTGCACCGTGTACTGAAACCTCTGTATGTAGTGTATTTTAGACCTACCTATCGTGCCCATAAACAGATGCTCAAGAAACCGCCAGTGAGCGAACTGTATTGTACAACCAGCCCTCCACTTTCATTCCAACAAGTGACCCCTTCAAGTTCTTTTACTTTGTTTTTGCCTCTAAGCTCATACATTTTGCTTTTAAAAATATTCCTTCAAATTCTCCCCTTGCACTCAGACAGACAGGTAAAACCAACCCAGGCTACAAGCACAGTGGTGAATATACTTAATATTCAGAGAAGGTTAGAATTCATTTTAAAGGCTAAAGGTTATCTTGAGGATCACTCATCCAATTGTCAGTTTGAAGATGAGGAATGAAAAGTTAAACGGGAGGTGGAGGGGCAGTCTCCTAACGCACAACCCAGTGCTCTTCTCTCCACGCCAACTGGGTTATCAAAAGGCCGTTTTAGGGGAAGAAGCGAAACCTGGAAAGGCAGGGAAACCACCCCCACAATCACCTTGCAGGTTGAATGATGACTAACTAATCAGTAATTTCACAGGGCCTGATATTCGCTTTCCAAATTAACAATGACATAATAATCTCCTCTAACTGGGACATTTAGGACAGGTTTTCTTTGCTCTATACTTAAAAAAAAAAAGAAAAGAAAGAAAAAGGAAACTACCCGCATTTTGCCATATGTAATGCATACCTTTTGCCCACATTTTTGAAGGAAAAATAAGGATGCTCATTATACATGGGTAAAACCTGAAATACCTTGTATCTGTTTTGTGTTTTGTAATTATGTTATATAAAATTTCTCCTAATACTCATAATATGTTCAAAAATAAATGCTAGCAAATGCTACAAAAAATAAGTATCTAAATATAAGTAAATAAAGAACTGAATTAAAAAAATAAAAATAAAGTTTCTTCCTGTAAGTTTAGGCCCAAATCATGGGTGTGCATAATACATGGGAGCACATTATACACGGCAAAATATGGTACCTGAATTATGTTTTGTTTTTCTCCTCAGAGGTCACTCCCTATCCAAGCTGAAAAGAACTTTGTGTGAAGCTTTTCTTACATTACAGAATCTAAAGAAAAATTTTAATCAACCAAGTTTTAAAACTAAGTCATTGTAAGAAGAAAGCCATGGTGTCTTATTCCTAAAGACCAGTAACACCCACTGTTCAGGAAATATGCATGTCTACATGACCAAGGTGTTACACAGATTTTTTTCTTCACACAGACACTGTTTTACTATTTTATCCATTCTAAGATAATAATAATACACTAGAAAATTAGTAAACTAAAATCTCAAAACTTCTCTAACGCTCAAAATCCAGTCTTCTGTCTATTCTTCTACCTCATGTTTCTTGAGTATAAAAGTACTATCTTTATAAACAGATTTGCCAAGACAGTGCTTTAGACAGGTTAAAAAGAGAAATGAAAAAATAGTGCATTTTGAAAAACAAGTAATTAATATTTATCTCAGTAAAAATTACAAAGACACGACCCCTGCCTAGCAAAGGGATTGGTCAAACTGCACTCCACTCCAAAGAAGCCGTCCCTTACTCCTGGTAGAAAAACGGAAGAACTACACTGGAAAGACAGTAACTGATACACCCAGCTGAAAGCAAGTGTGTGTCTGAAGAAGGGCAGACCCTCCGACATCCTTTCTAACATCCTAGCTGAACTTCACCTGGTGCCAAAGGGTTATTAGATCAGGATCTTGGAAATCATAACAAACAGAAGGAGGTACATCCACTCACACAGAGACTTAATGTCTAAATTCAACAAGGTCTTCCTCTGCAGTGGTAAACAGATTTCAAACTAAGTCATTTCTGATACAATCTCAAGTCTAGAGGAAAGGTCAAAATGAAATGTTACCAGAATTACCTTTTAAGAAAGACTGAGGGTTACAAAGACTAAAGTTTTATTCTCCTGTAGCCTGTAAAATCTTGTATTTATTTTTTAAATGTATTTTAAAGATAATGACATTTTCAACTAAAAAGTCAAATCCTGAAGTCCTTGATGCTTATAAAACTTACAAAATATAGAATTAGGCATTTAACAAAAATTTAAGGCTTGTATGTAAAAGCAACACATTCAATCTAAAAAGACAACAAATTTCACTCAGGTGTACATATTTCTCAACTTATAAAGCAGTTGGTAGCATCTATCCACACAATTTATAGGTACACAGTAATTTCACTAGCCACCCAATAATACTGAATTTAGTCAAGAATATTTCAATTGCGCGTATTGTCCTAACTAAGCAAGGGCCACAACAGCAAACATGTTGTAAATTCTGGATTTTAACAGCATGTCTCAGTTAAAACTATAAAAAGCAAAACCATCCCCACTGTTGGAACGTAAACCTCACTATTAACAGCTACAACAGTTTTTACGGGTGAGTGCTTCTAAGCTTGATAAATTACCATATTCATTTCATGAAGAAAAACACTGGTCCTTCCTCCACATAGTAAATTTCACAATGATAACATTTAAGAGGACTCGGTTCTCTGAGTTTAAGCATTTTTGAGTGTTCCACAGACTATCCAGGAACAGAGGTGCGCATGTTGCCAAGGAGCTGCTCAGCCAAGTTTATTCTTAAAATTGAATAATAAACTATAAAAAAGGGAGGCAATTAGAATTGTGATTTAGCTATCATTAATCCACATCAAAGGATTATAATGATGTACACTGTGTGCCTTTCAAATTATCCTCTATTATAGGTTTCACAACAGAAGTTGAGAAATCTCTTTGACAAACTAGCCCCTTATTAAAAAAAATCAAAGGAAAGTACTTTGCTACCATCTGTGCAACATTAACGCCTTCACTGAAGAATGATTATTTTGTAAGTTAAGAAGAATTCAGTTCTATCTAAAAAAATAATAATAAAAACACAGCTATTCAAATGCTCATCTTCACCTATTATAAAAAAGTCATAGCATATATGAAACACTATACAATTCGCCACAGAAAGACCAGCATCTCTCCCTCAAACCAGAAAATAAAACTGTGATTCTATGAAAGCATAATCACAATTTTTTTAATGTCAGAAACACCAACATATATTTCGCAGAACCTGACCAGCACCTGCAAGGTCTGATTTAATATGATGGAGCCAAGAGAAAATAAAAACTTAAATTTAACTCCAATAGAAGAAAGCAGATTATGTTATAAAGAATAAGCCAAAATTATCCATAAATGGTTGTCAGGAAAATTTATGACTGTCTCTTCGCTTTAAAACACACTGAACTGAGGAAAATCTGTGCAAGTATTTAGAAGCTCATTTTAGAAAGTATTACTGTAACTCAGGCTTCTTTATCTCCTGTATATACCACACACTATGTCCATGACTTGACAAGTTCTTCCTAATTACCCACCTTAATTACAGTAATTATATATTTTTTAGTAAATGCAAATAAAAAGGTTCATTTGGAAGATAAATTGTGAACTAAGGGTTTAAAAAAATACTGAAAATGTGGAAGATTTCTAACCATTTCTTTCAATTAATCTTCAACACTTGACTATTTAATCATATGATTTTGGAGCTAAACCTTAGGAATCATTTAATCTAATACCTTTATTTTATGAGACCATTTCCAATTTCCTCATTATAAAGGAGATCAACCATTATTTGATCCAACTATTATTTCTCTCCACTCATTCACCTTATATCACTTAAGTTTTACAAGTACTTGCTGGATAAACTAACATAAAGGTACCATATAAAATACATTGAATAGATAAACTATTCAATATAGAAACACTCTCAAAAAAAAACTCAAATGCCCTTCAAGGCTAGTTTGTTTTAAGGGACACTGGGAGAAAATACTGATGACAGTGCAATTCACAATTAAGTAGAAAAAGCTTTGCACCATGGAAATTAGATCTGGATTAAAAGTTTATATTGCAGATAGAACTTATATTTCTCAACTTCTATAAAAGTAGGAAAGGAGGATCTTATCATTATAAATAGAACTGTCGAAACCAAAACCTAGGAATCTGTGTTAAAATTGTTTTAATTAAATTTACTCTCTGGGGTATAAATGAAATCTTAGCACTGCCACTTTTTCTCCAACTCAATTCAATAAATACAGCGAACACCTACACTTCTCACAAAAGCGATGTGCTAAAAGACAACAAAAAGCAAGACACTTACTCATACAATTGAAGACCTTGCTTAACCTAAGTCCTCAATTTCCTCAACTGCAGAATAAAGAGATTAAACATAACCTCCCAGCTCCTGAAATTCTGATTATATATTATCCAAACTGTGACATTTCAATTCATCTTAAAATAAGTAATGTTAAAGCCAGCACTACTCAAGTCTGCTAAGGGCTAAAGTTATTACTTATTATATAATAAGAGAAACAAATATAAAATAGCCTTCACAAAATGAACCACCGTAATTCTCCCCCCAAACTCCATCTCCACTCTTAGATGAGAAAGATGGCAATCTAAAGGGCTTCTGATCCCATACAAAAACTTGTTCTAAACTCAGTAATTTTCCTAAAAATCTTTTTTGATGATGAAATATTAAGGCATTTCAACACCATAATGATGATTCAAACCTCACTGACCACGGTACAATTTCTGGAGAAGTCATCCATCTTACTCTTCTTTGCACCCCACGGCACCTACCAGGTACCCGAGTCTGCCATAATTGACTATTCATCAAGAACTACTCTGCTTCCCTTCTTTCACCATTATAAATGTCACATGACTTTTTATGGGTTAAACTGTGTCCTTCCTAAAGTTCATATATAAGAGTCCCACCCACAGCACCCCAGGATGTGATCTTATTTGGAAACAGGGTCATTACAGATGTAATCAGTGAGATGAGCAGGACAGGACTCTGATACAGTAGGAGTGGTGTCCTTTTTAAAAGCGAAATCTGGCCCACACACGCCGACAGGGAGAATGCCAGGGGAACAGGCACACCACCATCCACAAGGCAGGGAGAAAGCCTGGAACACACCCAGCCCTCACAGACCCTGAAGGAACCAGCCTCACCAACACCTTGATTGTGGACTTCTAGCCTGCAGAACTATGAGACAAGACATTTCTGTTGTTTCAGTCCCCCAGTTTATGGTGTGCTTCTTTGTCCCTAGCAAGCTAACATCACTACAGTAGCACTAATAATCACTACGCAGCAACTGGAGCAGAATCAAATCCAAACATCCTATCAGGACACAAATCTCGCAGTAGCACCCAAATATTGGGAACCGTTCAGCCCAGTTTCAGGGGTTGTAACCCCCACCTCACGGCTAGGCTGC